>JAVQJL010075425.1:0-47919 GCA_036024295.1 Nannoperca obscura | reverse complement strand
GGCTAGTAGTAAAACTATAGTTACAATGTACTACAGTTTAGATAGAGATCTGTACAAAGAAGAACATGCCTCCTTACATCGGTGTTGTTAAATTGCATCTGCCCATGAATATACTGTGTACACATATACTGTGTATTCATACAGGGATGGGGTGTCCTTAAATGACTGCGGTGATAAAATAATCTGTCAAATCTGTAAAAGACTTTTTCTCTCACGCATCTCTCATAAAGCACCAAAATAATCACTTTGAAGCTGTTGTCTCACATCTGGCATTGCTTAAGTTTTGATACTTGAAGACTCACTTTAGTCTCAGCTGATGGTACTTAGAGTATATCAGGGTATATCAATAATAGCTGGCTATATATAGCAGATCATTTTTAAATTGCTTATTTAGTCTATCAAGCATGGAAATAATTAAATATAGCAGAGAAGGTAGAGAGAACAGCATATCTTCTCTGTGTGTGTGTATGTATATATATGTGTGTGTGTGTGTGTGTGTGTCCACAGACAGGAGAACATATGTCTGTGCATAAACAGTATATTTTTTATATGCTTGCATCTCTCCCTCTCACTGTTTGTGTGTGTGTGTGTGTGTGTGTGTGTGTGAGAGAGAGAGAGAAAGAGAGAGGCAGAGATAGAGATAATATGACAGGGGAGCCGTTTGCTGAAGCCAGTGGAGTGTGGCAGAGTGGTTGAGAAAGAGTAGAGGAGAGAGAGAGAGAGAGAGAGAGCTGATGAGAAACATAGAGGCATTGAGAGAGATAGGAGGAGAGAGGCAACAGTGATCAGGTGAGGATAACAGAGAGGGAGAGGAGCTGCAGAAACAGGCATTTTTACATGGAAAGAGGCAGCCGAGCACAACTGACAGCAACTCTCCTCTCTTCCACTTCTCCTTTTCATCCTTTCTCTTCCTTCTGTAATATCATCCCTCCTGTTCAAATATACTGGCCATTAAAAGATTAATTCCTAACATCTTTCTAATGGAAGTGATGGGGGACAAAATCCACAGCACACATTTTGTACAAAAATATATCTCAAAGTGTATCTGAAGCTATTATGAGACAGATTAAGCGAATGTCTTCCAAAGTTAGTCTTTTTAGTGCAACACTTCCTCTTTTTGTCACTGTCTACCTCTCAAAACACTGTTCCCTCACTATCATCTTCACCCCATTCTCTACCTCACATCACCAGGCCTCATCCCACCTCCTCTATCTTTTTTATACTATATTTATTGCCAAAGTCAAATACACATGTATTACATTTTCATAAGTAATATGTATTAATAATAATCAGGAAAAAACAAATATTCAAAATTTACAGTATAAACACACAAACATATTTACATTTATATGTGTATAAGTGTAAATATACACTTATATATACATACGAGTAGGTACTCTTATCTAATCAGAAATGTTCCTGTAGCTTTTCCTTTCAGTCATGGCCTATGTGGCCTAATATGCATTGAAATATTTTTAGCTGGAGGAGACTTGTTTTTGCTTTGATTTGTAAGTAATGTGTGGGTCATGCTGTTATCACGGTTTGGGCCTTTATTTCTGCTGTAACCACTACCTGCGAGCACCACTGCTCCTTTTTACATTGTGGACCAAAGAAATATATTAGTTATTTTAACAGCCTCAAAAGCTCTTATAGCTATTTTTATTAATTTGATTAATTAATTAGTAGGTGTTAAGGCCTATTTATAGACTCTAAATAGAATGATTTCTCATTCAGGTTATCATAAAAGCACATCTCCTCAGATCAGATCAGAGAAAGCTATAGTTGTAAATAGCACATACATCTTTGCTGTAAACATTGATGTGAATATTGTAAAACTTTTCTAAACGTCCTAACTGCTGGATTCATAAATGCAAATGATCCAAAATCGACCAAACTTGTCTGGTGACTGTTTTGAATGCCCCACTCCACTTTTAACTTACACCCTGTAACTTCATCAAGGGCAAAAACAAAGCCGTTAACTGCACTGTCCCCTGTGGCTGCCAGCACCTACGTCCTTGGTACTTGGGCGCAGAGTGTGTCGTGCATTTTCAAAATAGAGATCCTGACATGAATACCAAGCTTTCTAATGATACAGCAAACACCTTGAGTTATAAACAGAGTGGGAGATTAACAGCAGCTCCCGGCTAAATGTGACTAAATTGTGACCGTGGCTGGGGGATTTAACAAGGGTGCAGACAAAAACTAGCTTGTTCATAAACCATAATGTGTTTAGCCTCACCCAAATGTTCTGTACACTGATTCTTGGCCCTGTGAGCAGTTGCCCTCAAAATGTATGTTTGTTGGGTTCAAACCGGAAAATGAAACCCAGCAATGTGGCTTTAAAATTGCCAGCCAGTGTAGGAGTTTATTAGCAAACTTTCTTATGCCAAACGTGTGTCTTTAGTCTTTGTCAGCTGACTGTTTGCTATCTGTACTGCAAGAAAATAACAGACAAGAAAAGTAAAACAAAGAATGCCAAGGGGAAGGAGAAAGATGTGGTGGAGAAGGGAGAAAAGAAATGAACAGAAAAGAGATGGGAGGATGTAAAAACAGAGAGGCGGGTCTGTGTGCCAGAAGCTTTCTCTTCAGCAGCAGTAGCTGAGTCTCTCTCTGCATGACCTGCCTGTGTGTGTGTGTGTGTGTGTGTGTGTGTGTGTGTACTTGCTCAGCATGCACTTTCTCTGTTTTTCTGTCTCCCTCTGTCTGCCTCATATCACAGCTGTGTGTGTGTGTGTGTGTGTGTGTGTGTGTGTGTGTGTGTGCCTACCTCTCTGTGTGTGCACACTGCTGTGGTGTGTCATACCTCTCTTCGAAGACCCGCTGGGCCTGAGCTAGCACTCACACTGAGTGAGGGAGGAGAAAGAGAGGGATGGATGGATAGACGAGAGAAGGGAGAGAAAAAGTGAGAGGGGGTTAAATAAGGAATGGGTCAGAGAAAAGGGGAGGAAGAGTATTTTTAGAAAATGTCTCGGTGGAAATGGAGAGAGAGAAACAGAGGGAAGAGCCACATGCTGTTTTCTGAATATTAAAATGGAGGTTCGAAAATGGGCTATAAGGGATGAAAGAAGAGAAGAAATGGCGAGAGCATGATGTCAGGAGTGAGATTTGCCCTGCAGGTGTGTATGTGTGTGTGTGTGTGTGTGTGTGTGTGTGTGTGTGTGTTATTTCCCAAAAGTGTTCTAGAACCTCTCCTAAGATTTTACTAGTCATGTGACCCTCCATGTGCTTGTGTGTGTGTGGTTTTGTGTGTGTGTGTGTTGTCTCCCCAAAGTGTTCTAGAACCTCTCCCAAGATTCTATTTGGCATGTGACCAACCATGTGCTTGTGTGTGTGTGTGCGTGTCTTTATGTACAAGTGTGTGTGTTTGTGTGTGACTTTATGTGTCTTTATTTGATGATTTAGAGGAGGTCTCTAACTGGATAATTGCTCACCTCGACAACGTGCTTCATCTGCACCCGCAGCGATTGCTGGTTGCCAAGGTTACGTGGGCGTGTGTCAACACATCCCCCCTGAAAGCCGACACCTTCCTGAATGGATATTACCATGACTCTGTAGATTCTCTCTCTCATGCACACAAACACAAAAACACACACACACACAAACATAAATTATCCATGCAAACACCAACATATGGAAGAGAAGGCAGACAGTAACAAAGCCCTGAGATACACTAAGCCTTTGTTTGTGTGTGTGTGTGTCTGTGTGTGTGTGTGTGTGTGTGTGTGTGTCTGTGTGTGTGTGTGTGTCTGTGTGTGTGTGGATGTGTGTGCGTGCGTGCTCACTATACACTGTAAGTTATGAATCTTTTATGTTCCTTCAGGTGTTTCCTTGCTTCACCGGGGCTTCACCTGTACAACACTGAAACGTGGCCTGTGTGTGTGTGTGTGTGTGTGTGTACCTGTCTTCAAAGCCCCTCTGTCTCCGCTCTCTCTTCCTGCTTTCTCATTGTTTTTCAACCCTTTCATTTATTGAGTTTGGATTGAATTTAAACAGCAAAATATCTGACCAAAGTCAATTCACTTAAGTGGAATTGACATGATTAGTGGATTTGCTCACTGAGGCAAAGCTGAGTCCAGCTCTGGTCAACTATGACGTGAATTTATATTGTTGACAAATTGCCAACAGTTTTGACAATGCAGACCTTTGAAGGGAACTGAGAACTGAGTCCAAACCAGGAGAAGCTTTCATATTACCTTTATTGCACCCTCAAATCTTATATAGAAGTATAAACTGTTACACAAGAGATGAATGGTTTGCAGAAAGTCCCAGCAGTAGTGTCATCAGATCAGATAAACCCTTTGTTGTTGTAAAAGACATGGTCAAATGTTTTGATCTTTTCACAGTTTACAGTCCTTGTTGCCCATGTCTCTCCACCCATCTCCTCATCCCAATGTTTCAGTGCAAATTGCATCATAAATTAGCATAATGATGTCCATTTTTGTTTCAGACCTTTAACCTCTCCCTCAGTCTCTTTTCCTCTTTTTTCATCCCATATGACGTAGGGATGACATAGGACGTTGAGGTGTCGGCCAGGATGACAGTAAATAGGATGACACAGACGATGAATGGTGAGGTTTTAGTCAGCTTTATACAGAAAAAAAGAAAATAGACAGGGAAGAGGCACAAGAGAAAAAGATACGTGTCTGAGAAGAGGAATATAGATGATGGAGGTGAAATAGAGAAGGTGGAGAGCAGATGTGCACAGAGGGAGACAACAGGAGGTCACTGCCAGGAGATGCAACCCTCCCTTTCTCTGTGCACCGCTCTCTCTCTTTTATCCTTCTCCATCTATCTCTACCTCCGTTCACTTTCTCTTTCTTCCCACTGACAGCTCGTCTGTGTTCTCGTCTCGCCAAAACACCTCTCACAGGCTGTGTGTGTGTGTGTGGGTGTGTGTGTGTGTGTGTGTGTGTTATGCACTGCCACCCTGCTCCAGTTTTATGCACCACACAGGCTGCCTAGGTGTATGTGTGTGTCCTCAACAATGCTTTACTTTTCTGCCAGCACTGCAGTCTGACATAGGAGATTTTTCAGCCGCGTGCTCTCTCTCCCTCAGTAGTCAGCATTTTGGCATTTTCTCAATGCGCTCTGTCATCTGTTGGCATGAATAGGTTGCAAATTGTTGTGTGAGTGGGTGAAGATGTGTGTTTATCTGGCAGTTTTGTACTCTCTCTTTGTATATGTTTTGAGCAGGGTAGCATGAAGGTGGAAAACAGCTCATTTCTAATTGTAGAAATTGCACTTTTTGATGTGGCCATACTCGTGTCGTTACCAGAGTTGTCTGCAAAATCCCTTAAATCAAGTTTAAACCAAGCACAGTCAAGTCTGAAGGAGACAACGATTGATCCAAGGATTTAACCAGCAGCTATTTGAAGTGTTCACTCTGTTGCTTGGGTGTCACCTGTGTCATGCCCTCGTGTTCACTCAGGACATTGCATTTGATTTAAATATGAGGAAAGTACAGGAATTCACTTCTCTTCTAAAGGTAGTGGAAATTCTGAAATGTAAAAAAAAACAAGAAAACCATGTGAGACCATGTTAACTGGCTACCCACAAGTGGGTAAGTCAAAACAAAGTAATGCTTTGCAGTCAAACATTTGTTCAAAACATGTAACTTTCCTAAAAATTCTAGTGTAGACTAGTTTCCAAAGATACCAAATGTGTCAGTATGAGATTTGTGAAGATGTGTCCAGAATATCTGTATATGATGGAAAGGTGAAGAAATGGGTTTAAATGATTCACTTTCATATGTAAACATAATATAGATTAAGGGAAGTTACAGAATATTAATATTATTAAGATTTGTCTAACCTTAAAGCTACTCAGGGAGTAAATGCTTTTTTAAGGGGTTAAGTTATCAGAATCAGAAATGCTTTATTAATCCCAGAAGGGAAATTAGGGTTCACTAGCTGCAGTGTAGGCTGGGACTTAACTCACCAACTCTTTCTTGTCCATATACTGTAGGTATGATTTATCTTAGAAGACATATTAGCATTTTCGTTAACCATTCCCCATCTCAACTAGTCTATCAGGACGTATTGGCTGTTGAAGCTGATCCAGATTTTTGCCAATATCATACTGAGGTGATTTATTAGAAAGTCCTGTGTCTTCCCAGGGGAACCGTCTTTATCTTCTACTATTTTTTTTACTTACACATTGGTGTTACATTCGAGGCAAAAAAAAATGCTAATGTGGGAGTCTAGTGCCCATGACCAAGACAAGTCTGAGTCTTAATACCTTTTAGACTGAGCCGTTTCTCAAAAATATCGACAACACTGAATGCAATGCATAAACATTCAGAAAGTGAGCCGACCATAAAGAGAAAGATGACTCATGTGAATAAATGTGCTGTCAAAAATATTTCTTTCACTCAGCAGCTGCACTCCCACATCAGACACATTTTGAATAATCAAAGACATTGAAGTCCAAATTTAGGCCCTGTGCATTTGATTGATGTCATATATGGTATGTTGAATCCTTTGAGTTTTCAGGTATTTCCCGCAGGCCTTTAAGGTGCAAGGAGCAGCTTTAAATCAAATCCTTTCAAAAAAAATGTATTCACATAAATATTGTTTGGCAAAGCAAATCACCTAAAAACAAAAACATCAAAAGGTGAGATTAAGAAGATGGGGAGATTGTTAAGATGTATTCTGTGGTGACAAGTTAACACACAAGCAATAGTGAGAGCACTGGAAAGACAAGAGGAAGGATCTCCATGCTTTTACCCGTTTGTATGCACCAGTCTGTGTGACGAGCTGTAAATCAGGCCAGACCAGCAGCGCTTCATCCCCTGGTGAAAGTTGCTCTGATTCACATCATAGGTGCGTGTATGTGTGTGTGTGTGTGTGTGTGTGTGTGTTCCTCTCTTACTTGTAGCTCTTTGCTAGTTGAGTTTGAGAGCAGTTTTACAGTGTGTGTGGGTGTGGGTGTTATCACAACAAAACGTTTTATATACCCAGAGGACAGACAAATTGATTTTGACTTTAATTTGCTTACTGGACGCATGTGTGTATGAGAGCATGTGTATAATGGGTTGTGAGGCAGAGAGCAAAAATCTGTGTGTGTTGGTATGTGTGTTTCAGCGTTTGTGAGTCTGCTTGCAAATGTGTTTATACATGTTTGAGCGTGTGCGTGTGTGTTAATTTCTCCAGGGAAGGGATCAGGAGACCAGTGTAGTTTGACCAGGAGGAGCTCCAAAGCACCAGGGGGAAATCAGGAAATCTAGCCCAGCCTCAGTGGCTTCTCCCTGGGCTTCCTGATCAGGGATTGGGCCTCTCCCAGGGTTCCAGTCCTGTGCCAAACGAGGCCAGCCAGAGCTCTCTCGGTTACTTCGTTGCCACTGAGGTGCCAAATATGGCTGGTGTGGGCTGTTATATTAGGTCATACTCACGCTATATCTTTGACATACACATGGAATTTTAGGTTCTCAGTAGCTCTAAATATACTTGTGTACAGTGCAGAGAACAGGAACAAGATGCAAATATGGACCTATGACAAGATAAAAGAAAGCATAAATATATAGCCACTATATACGTACATTCACATACAGTATATGCCTTTATTCCCTAAGTGACATAGCGCAAAAGGACACAAGACACACCGTGGACTGTATGAACAAATAGACACATTACCATGACTGTATACAATAAATAGGGAGAGTTTATTGTTAAGAAACAGTGGAGTGTGAGAACAGCTGGGTGCACTGTTGGAGAGACAGGATAAGAAGGAGAGAAAGATAGAGATGGAAGGATAGAAATTTAAATGGCTGATGAATCTGACTTCCAGACTGACAGAGAGAAACAGAGAAGCATGAGAGAAAATGAGAGTAAGGAGGAAAAGAGCCGGGTAGTAGAGCGACAGAACAAAGCCGAGAGATGCAGAGAAACAGATGGTGATACGGAGCAGAAAGAAGTGCAAGAGAGGCTGAGAGAAGGAGGGAGAAAGAGACGTAGAAAGAGGGGGGGAGAAGTATAGAGAAGATATATTTAGAGGGAGAGGGGGAGAGGGAGAGAGTTTTAGCCTCCCAGCTAGAGGCATGACTCATCTTCTGCCAGCTGACAGAAGGATGGATGGAGGGAGGAAGGGGGGAGATGGACAGAGACGGGGGTGGGGGGAGAGATGGAGCGGGTGAAGGAGGAGAGGGGAGAGCAGGCGTGACGAAGAAAGGAGCCCCAAGAAGGGAAAGGGGGACAGGAGAATGTAGGAGGAAACGAGGGAGGAGATATAGGGAG
Source organism: Nannoperca obscura (assembly GCA_036024295.1). Taxonomy (NCBI): domain Eukaryota; kingdom Metazoa; phylum Chordata; class Actinopteri; order Centrarchiformes; family Percichthyidae; genus Nannoperca; species Nannoperca obscura. Next base: position 39,688 of record JAVQJL010075425.1, on the reverse strand, counting down.
GGAGGAAAGGAGATGCAACCACTCGTAAACTGAAAAAGACAGAGACAGATATTAAGCCAAGGGCCTCTCCAAAGACCCTCTCAGCTGCTTCCAAGTCCCACTGCATTTCCCCCAGGGGTGTGTGTGTGTGTGTGTGTGTTTGAGGACGATGTAAGCAGTACATTTCCCCGCAGACAGCTGCATTTTGGCATTTTGTTGTTGCATGTGTGTGTGTGTGTCTGTCTGTACATGTGTTATCAGAAAAGGAACAGACATGAAGACTGACAGAGAGTGACTGAGAGAGAGGCAGATCCATAGTAGGTAGTTTCATCATCCCCTGGGTTTTCTGTGGTTGCATTTGTACTTATTGTACTACAAATGTGTCCAAATGTCTGTGGAAAGTTGGCATATATTCCCATGTCTGTCGTGCCTCGTTTCTTCTTTTTTACATTTTGAAAGAAAAGCACTGGGCAAGATAGAGGCTGTTAAGAAAATGTGCTGGTTTCTGTCACTGAATAATACGACACAACAGAAGAGTAACCAAACAATATCCAGGGTCAATGTTTTGCAGCTCAGCAGAAAAACAGACGTTCAGGTTGCCAGTTGTTCGTCATGCAATAAGTGCTAAATCGCAGCACGTGCTAAATGAGTATTGTGACATTAATACATATTTACCACTCACATCTATGACCTGAGCCTGAAGGTGCCAGGGCCGACTGTGTGCAGTATTGCTACTCCTGCTGTTTTAGGGAAACTGAAGTGTGACAAAGTAGGACATGTCTGCCTAGAAGTTGCTGAGGGCCTGATTGCACTTTTAGTTTAGTCCGTTAGAGGATAGACCACCTCATCTGGAGGAGGCTCAGGTTCAGCCTGAAGGACACACCTTTATACACCACAACAATAAAAACAAAAACAGCCCATAAACTGAAATACAGTTTACGTGCTTAACTTTAAAAGGGCTACATACATTTCCCACGCCTGATTAAGATTCTGCGTCTGCCTAAAAATGTCAACATAGGATGTTTCTTTAACTTAGGACAGAGCTATCTAAAGTCCCTAATACACGCTCTCCTGACTTCTCTATACACCTTTTTTTTTTGGTTTCACTTCACTGGATTTTCAAGCGACAGCCATGTCTAAAAATGTATATTTGGCATTTTGGCCTGATCAGCTCAGACTTCATCAGCCGACCGCAGCTGGTTTCCCTGCAAGAGCGAGCTGGCTGGTTCGCTCGCTGTAGTCTGCCACTGTAGGCAATAAAAAGTGAGGCTGCTGTTAATCCAGAGAGGAGCTGCAGACTTTCTCAGGCGTTGCTCCCTGTTGCACGGCTATTGCTCATATCCTCTAGGGACAAGTCCTTTCTCGCTCCCTCTATTTCTCTCTCTGTCTCTGTGTATCCATTACTTGGACCCTCTCTCTGTTTTCCCCTCAATCCTCTCTCTTTCTTCATTTCACTTGGTCCAAGTTTCGTCTCCACGGCCTCACCCCTCCCTGCCTCAGTTTACCCCGTGTCTTTGGCTGCAGACTGTACTGTGGCTGAACTGCTCCTCCTTGTGTTTCAACAGGCACATTACACGGTACCAGTAAAGCCATCAGCTACCACCACCACCACCACAGCGTGCAGTGTGGCTGCTCCAGTCCAGTATTTCAGGACCTCCGGGTCATGTCCCAGAATAATCCGTTGGCCTGTTTTTCTTTAGTTCCCAGATGACGAGACAATCAGCGTGTTTTAATTAGCTGAATTCTCAAGAGGAGAATCCTATTTATTCCAAATTGCCTCGCAGATGTCTCCACCGAAGGATCAACTGGAAATGTAAAAACATCAACAATAATATGTTAGGATACAACAACATCTCTATCTAACCTCTTCCTTATAAGTTTAAGGGCCACATACATTGAATTTCTACAATTCTTACCAACACCTATACTATGTATAGCAAAGACTATGTGCTTGGGTAACACTAGAGTGCACTATAGTGTCATTTACAGACTGAACATTTAACAACAGTGCTGCGGCTGATTGGTCTGTCATTATCCTGAGTCACCGTTGTGTCCCAGCCTGTTATTATGCTGCTGCGTTTCAGCCGCTACAATACAAGACGTTGACCAGCAAGGTTAAACATACTTGGATACACAGCTGTGATACAAGATACAAGAAGACGAAGACATAGAGTCTGCTTGGTGTTCACCTGATGCGCAAAGTTCATCACTTTGGAAGCATGTTCGATTTTTAGTGCTAAATGTCTCTTTAAAGATAGTGGGGGAAGAAGCACTCAGATCCTTTTCTTAAAAAAAATAACAAAAAGTACTTATAAGTAAAAGTTCTTCATTCAAATCCTACTTAAGTAAAAGTACAGAAGTGTAGCAGCACAATGTACTTAAAGTAACAAAGTAAAAGTATTCATTCAGCAGAAAAATGGCCCATGTGACTGATATATTATTATATGTAATGTTATCAGATTGTATTATTATTTTACCTCTTTGGGACTCAAACTGTTTTTAAATGAAACCATCTGAGATATTTAGTGGAGAAATGGCTCTTTTGTGGAACCGTTAACAACACATAGACACTGAGTTTTCAGAAGAGTCCACAAACCAAATAGGTTGTGAATCCCTGGTTTAACAATATGTATTGTATTTTCAGTGATGGAAGAAGTATTCAGATCTTTTACTCAAGTAAAAGTAGGCCTACTAACACTACAGTGTTAAAATACTCCCTTTACAATTAAAAGTCCTGCATTCAAAATCTTACCTTAAGTACAAAAGTTCCAAAAGTAAAAGTACTAATTATGTAGAACAACCCATTTTAGAATGACATATTTTATATTACTGGATTATAATTAGTGATGCATTAATGTGTACATCACTTTAATGTTGCAGCTGATCAAAGTGGAACTAATTCTGCTGAGAAGCTTAACCTATAATAATATATTAATAACATACTCTGAATCTACAAAGTAAACTAAGGCCATCAAATAAATGCAGTGGAATAAAAAGTACAAAAGCAGGAGCTGGTGAACTGGGAGTTCAATGTCTGCGTTTTACCAGATGAGGGCGCTGTTGTCATAGTAACCTCCTCAGCATTTGATAGAGCGGCATCAGCTCCTCTGGATGCAGGCGGCTGCAGATGGCAAGGGGAGAAACAAGAAGGAGACCCCATCTAAAGCACAAATCAAATGATTTCATTCAGCCTCAGAGTCACTGAGTGATCGGTTGTTACATATTCTTACTAATGTCCTTTCTGTTTCCCAATATGTAGCCTGTCTCATTGTTTCATTGTTTATTCACTCTCTCAACCTGACTTTGACCCAAATATCCGCCCAGAGCAGAATATCAATCAGATGTATACTGCAGCCGCTTAGATCACTTCACAGAGCTGTGTGTGTGTGTGTGGGGGGGGGCTTTAGGGCCCCCGGGAGATGAACGGTGTGCGGTCTCTGCTTAACATTGCTGCGGGTCTATTATCATGCAGAGACGAGTGACATCCGAGTCTCCACTACGGGAGACATCCACGGGAACCATATAAAGACGTGTTTATACGGATTATTGATGAGAAGACTACAAATGTAACGAAGTATGATGCTATAAAAAGCCCGTGTAGACCGGGAATCTGTCCATAGTGTTAATCCCCACAACTGATCTCTGTCCTGTTGGAATAAACAGGTCTTCTCCTTGTTGCTCACTAAAATGTTAAGCAATAGGAACAGAGATCCTATTTTTATTTTAATATTACAAGTTTTTACGCACGCAAAATATGCATCAATGAAAGCCATATTGGACTTGTTATTCCGGCACTTGTATCAGTGGTTGTGGGATGTTTCAGGAGCGATCCGGAGCTAATTATAGCGCCTCTTTGCTTGAAACCAGCCGGGGCCCAGTGGTGGGCCTCAGAGCACCGTGTAGTGAGCCGCGGAGGCACTGGTGTTATTTCATCAGGTGAAATAAGTCACGAATCTTAACGTTTAATGAACGTCTATAGACAGTCGGTGATTTGTGTTGGAATGAAACACAATCATACTATTGTCATAATATTCCTAAAAGTAATTTACAGTAGTTTCTGTAGTTCTCAGTAAATTTGGTGACTATCTTGTTGCTTTTTTGCTTTGTTGATGATCTAATAAACGCTATACTAAAACTAATAACCTTAGATTTGAATGTTTTAAACCCTCTGAGACCAGTTTCTCCATGTTCTGGAGGCCCCAGTCAAGACTAATACATCTCCCAGCATCCACCTTTGGTTGCGGAGGCACTCTTTTGAGAAGCACTGAGTCAGATCAAAGAGCCTGTTCCTCTGCAGGTTCACCGCCCACCGACCCAGCCGCAGATTGTCTTTGACCGGGATATAAATTGAGGAGAGCTCGCTTCAACACGCCTTTTCTTTACTCCACGACTCCTGACCGTCTGTGTGTGTGTGTGTGTGTGTGTGTGTGTGTGTGTGGGAGGGGGTGTGTTGCCCTTTATTTTCGCAGACCAAAGAAGGGGGGATTAGACGATTTCGAAGCACTCACCTTTTATTCAAACAAATTATTCACTTCAGCTAATAAAAGGAATTTGACACACGTGAACTTTTTTTTGGAGGTTGATTCAGGTTTTGCATCGCTCATTCTTGTGACCCTCTCTTTCTTGCATGACACAGACTCATTCCTCCAATAAATGTGATCTTTTCTGCCCTGTACATGTTTTCCCCACATTAGTGTATGCGTAAACATAAAGGTGATAAACACATTTCACTTTTAGGATGATTTACTGATCACTGGTCAGATAGAAATGACGAGGAAGGCCTTGTTTTGAACACTTATTAACTGTAGTGATCAGGGAGTGGTCAATCGTCCATGATCCACGAGGTCACAATGGATTTTTGCCCACTTTGTTCACGTCCCAAACTTTGAACGCAACATCACAGGTGCTTCAAGTCTTGGCCCAGCACTTCAATCTTGACTGTGCCCAGTACCCATTTGGTGTATGCACATGCGCGCGCAATGTATGGCCAGGGAGGGAGAGGGCAGGAGGGTTTCTGAGGTGAAGTGGGGGTGAGAAAAGGAGGAGTGTAGACAAGAGAGAGAGAGAGAGAGAGAGATGTGGAGTGGCCGTGAGGGGACAGGAAGAGAAACGAACAGTCGCTTTGCTGCTCAATTAGCGTTTTAATCTCCTTGTTAATCTTTCCCGAAGACAACAACGAGATCACACTTTTCACATTGTAGCTTTGTTTTATTTATGTCTCTTTCAGGGACAAAAGGGAGAGGGAGAAAACGCCTCGCACTTTGCGTAAAGCTGATACCAAACCATTTTACGCACGACTTTGAATTTGAGTTTTAACCAGTAAACTGGATTCACGTTTTTAACCGGCGGCCTCTGACCTTTTGGGCGAAATGCTGCTGTAATTTCAGATCAACTATTGACTCTCATTCACAGTGAAACTACCTGAGGATTACAACTTTTTGAGCTGATTAGTTTTGTTTTTATAGTTTTAAACAGAGGCTGGGGGGAAGGGAAGGGAGAGGGTGAAAGGCAAGTGGACCATAAGAAAACAGACCAGGAAAACCAGGGCAAAAACACGGGACACACGCGAGTTAGACTCGAACCGACGCTGCAGGGTTCGAGTCCAGACCAAAAGAACCGGGCAGGGCGGTTCTTTACTTTGTGCCCGTATCTCGACAGCAGAGCGCTTCCCCCAGCTGTGTGGCGGTGACGCGGCGGACCATGGACAACAGGCCTGTTCGGAGAAGGCGAGCCGGTGTCGTGCGACATCTGCTGCTGGCAGTCGCCTTCCTCGCCTGCGGCTCCCAACTCCTGCTGGTGGATGCCAACTCGTGGTGGTGAGTAACTGAACGGTCACAGCAGGCGCGTGGATGTTATGAAAGTTATATTCGGTGGTCTGGTGGCGAGTAAAAAGTATGACCTCCGTGAAGTCACAGAGCTTTAGAAGAAGTTGTATATGTTATAGCGCTTAATTTGTACTTTGGGCTTTAATAACATGTTTACAAATTTGTCATCATATCCACCATATCTTTTTGTATTGATAAGATGACAAATGGATGTGTTGGGTTGCCTATTGTGCGTGTGTGAATGGAACAAATGTGAGGGCTCTGTCACAATATTTACCCTGGCTGAGCCCCAAATGGCGCTGCATGGCAGCCTGCTGCTGTGCCTATAGGACCGTCAATTAGCCACACTTGTTCTTGACTTACAAAACAACTATGCAACAATGCTGTTCAGTTGGCTTCCCGGTGATGTGGCCGATGGTGTGCGTGCAGGTTCCTGGATGCTCGTGAAGTTCCTCTTTCCGTCAGTTTATGTAGAATGAGAAGAGGACGTGAGTTATGGGATAGTTGGTAGTTTGCCATTTCCCTTTAGTGGCATAGTCAGCCATCAAAAGATGATCAGATTAAGTGTCGTGTTTTCTGTGTGGGGGCACAGATTGTCATTCTTTATGGCAAGGGTGATTCAAAATGTGCAAATGTTGATGGTGAAAACAGAAAAGGACAGGAATGGAAACAGGGAAGATTGTGGTTGCAGTGATGAACACCAGAAAAGTCTTTTTATCTACACTTTATAGGCCAGTTGTACTAATAAACTTGTGTCTGAACTCTGTCCTCCACAGCGCTGACCTGCTCTCAGTGAGAGAGAGTCGTAGATCACAGGAACCCTGTCTGTGCTACTTCTCTTTGAGCTGAACAGATAGAGTTTATTGGTTTAAATTTAGACTTAATTTGGCCTCTGTCTCTCAGGTCACTAGCTCTGACCCCAATCCAGCGGCCAGAGATGTACATCATTGGGGCTCAGCCTCTCTGCAGTCAGCTGTCTGGTCTCTCCCAGGTAAGTTCCTGTCTGCCTGCCTTAAATTTATTTTTTTGTGCATTTCAAAATGTTGTAAACAGCGCGTGATCTTCCCAGCAGATCCTCTTCTGTACCCTTGACTCTGTGGAAATGGTTCAATAAAATAAAAGAAAAGAGAACTTCCCCACCGCTGAGGTATCAAAACCATTAATGTGCTACTTTCTACCAATCTCTTCTGTGCTGCTGGGCGCTCTGCAGGGCCAGAGGAAGCTGTGCCAGCTGTACCAGGACCACATGGTCTACATCGGAGACGGAGCCAAGACGGGCATCAAGGAGTGCCAGTACCAATTCAGACAGAGGAGGTGGAACTGCAGCACTGTGGACAACACATCGGTGTTTGGACGGGTCATGCAAATTGGTAAGTTGACTTTTTGATAAGAAATCAGGCACGGTTGTTGTTGTTATTGTCTTGAAAAGACCTGTCAATCAGTTTGACAGTGATGGCAGGTTCTGATCCTGTTTTTAAGTTTTGGTGACCCTTAATCAAAGCAGCAAAAAATGTATTCAGTCACGTCATCAAACTGCATTCTTTACTAGAGTTTTTGTTGAACTTTGCTTGGACTGTTATCATTATTATTAACACAGCAAGTGGTTGGACAGGTCGTGCAGATCAGGGTGTTGAATGTTTGACAGAACAGAGGGGGTCATTTGAGGTCAGTCAAATAACAGCCTGGAATAATAATACTCTGCAGGGTGGCATCACAGCATTGTTTAGGCAGGAATATGAGCTGAACAGTAGCCTAAACTGAATCTATAGCAAAGTATAGTGGGTTGGTAGAGACATTACTGGTCCTGATGCAGCCTGCTAGGCGGTTAGGTAAGGTATAGTCAGTAGAGTTTAATGTATCCTTATTGATGGGTACATTTGGTGTTTGTTTGTTTTCCTTCATAACGTCTATCCGTCTGTAAAGGACACAAATACCCCAAGATGACTAAAACACGTTTTATTGGACCTATTAATTGTAATTTATTCATTACATTTTAGATAGCCTATTGATTGTCACCCAGATATCACCGACAGAAGTCCCTTTGCTTTGCTTGAGACGCACAACCTCCGATTGTAAATGGAAATCTATCAGAAGATAAATCAGCGCACTTCTCGTTCCCACTCTACGCATGCGCAATGACAGGACTGCGAAGCCAGGCAGTTACCAAGACGCACAAAAACCAGACAATTGAGAGCAAACACACACACACACACGTGTCGTCTATATGCAGTCATTTTAGTAAATATCCACCGGTGGCTCAGATCCTAGATCGGTATCATGTGCGTCTAATTCCCAGCAGGCGATGTGGGAAACCTCTCATCAACAAGTAAGTGTCAAATCCGCTGCGGGCAGTCAGACGAGGTGTTTGCTGCTCTGTCTCTGTCTCCGTCCCCTTCAGCCTGTCTCTCTATTGACAGTCAGTCTATCTCCAGGTTTATATGGAGGTGTTAGTCGGTCCATTGTCCCGCGGCTACTCTTTTGAAATGCGCTGATGAGCTGACACCGAGCCGGCAGATCCGGACCTGTTATTTGAAGTCTGGGCTCCGCAGTCTCGTAAAGCCTCTCTCTCTCTCTCTCTCTCTCTTTATCCTGCTGCATAATATGGACGCGCATCCCGGGACGCTGCTCCTAAAACCAGAATGAAGAGCTCACACGCCTCAGCTCTGAATGCATACCTACCTGTCTGGCTGCCCGGTGTTTATTCCAGGCTAAAGACATCCCATAATACACTATAGAGCGATACTATAGGCAGCACATTTAAAAACAACTGTAAATGAGGCAGAAACAGCTTAAAAGGTTCTTTTTCATGTTATTCCTGGCCAGATGTTTTTTTAAAAACACCCTAAAATAGACAAACAATGTAATAATCTAATATATGAAACAAAATATCTTTAAGTATTGATCAAAATGTCCCTAATCAGAGGCCAAAAATATGAGGTTAGGTCGCTGTCAAGTTGATATTTAAAATCTGCATTTTTCTGAGAATTACAAGACCATAATAGTGAAACAAAATAACACAATTGTCCATAAGGCCACTGAACTCATCACTAAGAACTAAACAGCTATATAGAATAAGGACATTAAAGGGAGACATTTCACCAGCACTGAATTTTAAACTAATAAAACCTCACCGTGGTATTTGTGAATGCAGTCTCCACCACAAATACCACGAGGCTCTTTGCTGTTCACATGCAAATGTTCAGTTTCAGAGCACTTAACCTCCTACCTGTCAGGCCGGCGTCTTTGTCCTTTTTTCTTCTGAATGGTTTGTGTATTAATGCGGAGAACAGACATGCGGGCTGTGTTGCGTATTCCACGGTGTAAAAAGGCGTTAGATGGTGAGAGAGTGAGCAGAAATCATTAATATGGACAAGTCTGTTCAATGCTATGCATCAAGAAATGGAGAAGGGATGTTTTCCTATTGTTTGTTTGAATTGATTATTAAACTGATTAAACTTAGTCAGCTTTATTAGTCAGTAACCCTAACATGATAAGTACGTATCAGCATTAGAGTTTCTTGCCTGTCCACTGGTGTCAGCCCAGCTCTTCCCCTCCTGCATGTGATCTGTTTAAAAGGCCAGTTCACCCAAATGTACAATCCCTTACCTCTACTGGGATCGACCCATGCAGATATGAAGTGTCTCTTCATCTCTGAATCCCAAAACAATGGAGAGGATTTTTAGTGGTTGCACTCACAGATCCAAAAATCACATTTAGCAGAAACATATCTTTCCTGAAATGTGTACTTTTTACTCTTATTAGGACTAATAATTAGGTACACAATAAAAACAAGAACATTGTTTCTAGAAAGACATGTTGCAGAAATGTAAAAGGGCATGCATTTAAATTATCTGAATGCTGCACACCACTAAAGGTGAGTGAGAAAATGTGTTTTATAATCTGGGTGAAGTCACCCTTAAACATTTAGGTTTTCTACCCAGAACCAGGACAGGTACACCCAAAGGCCAACTACATAAGGAAACGTATATGTTTACTTCATTTAATGGTGCACGTGTATTATTGATCGCTGAGCTGGTATTTCAAGCTGTTGAGTTTAACTAGGTACAGAGGTAGAGCGTAAAGTCACATCTATTGTCTATTGTTAGGTCAAGTGGGTGTGGGGCTGTTTTCTGTGTGTGTGTGTGTGTGTTGGGGGGGGGGGGTTAACCTGAGCATTTACCCAAGTTTCCTGTCAATGAACACACACATTCACCACAGCCCTAAATAAAAAAACATGATGGCCATGACAACATAGCGTACCATGTGTGTATGATAAGTGTTGTCGTAGATTATCTAAGAGTTTTAAATATTAGTGGATATCCTGGTTTAAGTGTCACCTAATGTGACATTTTAAATGCTTAAATCTGTCCTGCAGTTCAGTTCATTTTGTTGTTTTTTTCCCTCTCCATCAGGCTCCAGGGAAACCGCCTTCACTTACTCCATCAGCGCGGCAGGCGTGGTCAACGCCATCAGCCGGGCGTGCCGCGAGGGCGAGCTCTCCACCTGCGGCTGCAGCCGTTCCTCTCGCCCCCGGGACCTGCCACGCGACTGGCTGTGGGGCGGCTGCGGCGACAACGTGCATTACGGCTACCGATTTGCCCGGGAGTTCGTGGACGCCAGAGAGAGGGAGAAGAATTACCCGCGTGGCTCTACTGAGCACGCCCGAACACTGATGAACCTGCAGAATAATGAAGCAGGGAGACAGGTACTTTCATTCAAAACAACTAAAACTTAGCATTCTGCATGTGAAACTTCAGCAAAGAAAGTGTGTATCCGTGCATCTTAACCCTGGATTATATATGCATGTGTGTAAGGAATGTGTGTGTGAGAGGAGGTGGCCCCCTGATTGACTGACCTGGTAGTATTTGTGAGTGTGTGTGTGTGTGCAAGTTATTTATTGGGAGGGTCCAAATGGTATAACTGCTAACGCCCTTGAAGTGCTATGTCGCAGGTCAATGCACATTCCAGTGAAGTAACACACGCACAAACACACACACATATAAATGCAGCAACACAATGGACAAATAACATGCTTAATTGTGTGTTGAGATTTCAGAAGTGAAACTTGCACAAGAAAACAAGAAAGAGACTGATGGATGGACGGATGAATGATGGATGAATGGATCTGGTGGGTTTTGTCAAACTAGCGCGCTCATGTTTCTGATGTTTTTGGCCCACACTGGTTGCCGTACAGCAAAAAGGAGGCGTTTCAAACTTGATATTGGAGCTGAGGTTGTTTGGAAATGCTTTAAGGTTGGGGAGAGCATTAGGAGAAACCTTTCACCTTCGACTGGGCTGTACATGCACACACACACACACACACTGACACACATACACACCTTCCTCGTAAAAGGTCCATTTAGCGGTTTCTGGTACACATTGGACCAGGAGAATGTGTTTATCTTCCGTTAGAGGAGCTTTGTTTAAGCTGTTTGCAAGACAAAGACGCTCTGTGTGTGTGTGTGTGTGTGTGTGTGTGTGTGTGTGCTCCATTTGATTTGTGTGAGAGACAGTGAGCCTGGTTTTGTGCATGTGTATCAGGGGTCAAAGGTGAGGGTCTGGAGAGGTTGTGTTTCTGCTGAGGGTCCCATTGGGGCTGTAGGAGGGTGTATGAGAGAGACAGATCTACTGCTACCTACAGCCTTGTAGTAACACACACACACACACACACACACACACACACACATACACACACACACACACACACACACACACACACACACACACACGGTTCCTCTGCCTTTCTGTAACCTACACACTCTTTTGAATGACTTTCCCTCCTCTCTCCTGTTTGATCCCTGGTTATCATTGTTGTCTGTCCATCGAAACGGAAGAGAGGAGAAGAGAGAGATGAAAAGGAGGAGAGCGAGTGAGAGGAAGACAGTTTCTCTCTTCCTCTTCGTCCCTCTTTCTCTCTTTTCCTCTCTCTTTCTTTCACGGACACGCCAGTTTGTCCTAAGCGGGATTTGTCTGGCTTGGTTGAGCAAGGCAAACCGCAGGGCTTTTGTGGAGGTGACAGGGGCGTGCCGCTTGCTGGGTGTGTGTGTTTCCGTGTGTGCGTGTGTACGCTCAGCTTCATTTGATTTGTGTGGAAGGCGGACAACGTGGTCGTCTGTGTGTGTCTGTGTGTACAAGCGTCTGGAGACAGAGACGCAGGGTGAGGGATGGACCTCCGTCACACTCCCCCGACTCCCAAAGACCTACACACACACACACGCACACACACACACACGTACACAACCACCTAGGCCCACTGTCTCCGTTTCACACAAATCAAATGAGGCAGGACTTGTCACTCCAGAGACCAAAACAACTAGATGTGCATTCCCGGTCTAAAGACAGCAACAGGCTACATTGGTACTCTGAACACAGAAGTAAACTTTCAAATGTATCCGTCAACCTGTGGATCACTTTGTTACTTGTTGCAACAATGATTAGGCTTAATTGCTACGATTTGGGAAATTAAAGTCTTAACAATAGAGAAACATTTTACATATGTTTGGATCTAAATAAAAGCACAAGTATTTGTCACTCTAAGCACTTTATCTCCACTTCAGGGTTAGGGTGTCATTCTTATTTCTTTATCCTACTTATTCCTTTTTATTTATTTTTAATCGCATTATACTAAGGCTATACTGGTATACATCTGTATTCTGAAACATTATAGGGTTAAGGGGGGTTGTGTTTGCACCCACATATTCTTTTGAAATCCACCACAGAGAAAAGAAAATTTCTGTATAGCCCAAAATCACAATTTTCTTGGCTTTCTTTGCTCCTCATTCATTGCTTATCCTGTCACAAAGGGTGGGCTATTTTCTCTATTTCTGCCCCATTCTAGTACAAACTCTACACACACACACTCACACACACACATACACACACACACACACGGCTCCTAACCCCTAACCCTGTCTGAGCAAAACCTATTGTGCCTGACACAGAGACCGTGTCTCCACCACGCATGACTGACCGTGTGTGTGTGTGTGTGTGTGTGTGTGTGTGTGTTTTCATTAGGTCCAGTGTCACTGCGCCCAGCAGGCACAGCCCACCAAATAGCTCAGTATGATACTGGACACACACAGACACATACAGTATATGCATGGTTTGATTTGACAGCAGGTTACTGGCAGCCAATAATAATAATAATGATAATAATGAGCTGTTTCTATAGCACCATAAAAAAAAGATGTTGCTGAAATCTATGAGATAAATGAATCAAGAAATGGACTTGAAGAAAATAACAACATTGATAGTGGTACAATGGTAATAGAAAAGTAAAGAAAACATAAATAAGTCATAAAATAAAGGGCACATAGACAGAAAGAATAGGTAACTGACAACTTGACACAACAAGGGTTCGGAAAATATAAGAATTTCCACCTGGTGATGTATGAAACTAATCCTTTGCCTCCCACCAACTCCTCTCTCACTGTGAACAAGAGAGAGATTTCGCAAGAAATATTGTCTTGTTTTCCATTTGAATTATACATTTTGTAAAATGTGAGAAAACATCAAAGTTAGAAGCACCCACCCTCAAAACAAGACTTCTGCCTTCACAACATGTCATTGTCCTCTGCTCTCTGTCTGATGGGGTCACGGGGGTCGAATCGCAGGATTGGAGGGTGCCGAGTGCTATGCCTGCTGGGTAGTAAGGTGGAGGCGAGGGGAGCAGGGCTGGGAGGTGGGAAGTGGGGGTCGGGGGTGTTTGGGATGCAGGGGTTAACAGAGGTGAGAAGATAATTGAGATCAGGCAACGCGAGGAGACAGAGCGGTGGGTTTCATTTGTGTGAGGGAAGATTAGGATTCAGAAATAATGGATTTAAAGAGTGCAGCATGTCGATGTGCATGTCAGTGGCACTGGTGCAACACGAATGCACCATTAGTGACATAGTACGTGGTATTATGCATGTGTGTGTGTTGAGGAGGGGTGTGTTATGTGACTTGTTTATTGAATGCTGCCTAACTGACATGATGAAGCTGCATGGGTGAAGGGCTCCCCCTAAAGTTCACTGCTGCTACAACCTTACATTTTGTATTTCCTGTTCTGTTTTTTATATAGCAGCAAAGAAAGATAATGGGGAAATTTGGCTAAGATATTTTTTATATTTGAAGATATTCAGTGTATGCATAATGTCTCAGATGAGGGGTCAGTTTTTTGGTTAAATTTGGGGCGTGTAGTTTGGAAGTTATGGCAGGATTTCAAGGGTATAGAATGGCAATTGTGTTTATATTTATATTCTTAGACATTTAGACAGTACTCCTGTCTATTATAGGACAATTCAAAGCTACTGATTTGACTATAGCCAACTACTAATATGCCATCATATAGTTTTCTCACACATACTCTGTAAATTATTGCTTTCTCTGTAGGTACTGTGTGGGAAACTAGATTTACAGTTGAGCCACATTTCCTCTGATCAGCTGTTTGTTTTAGTTTGGTGGAGAAGTACTGACAGCAGAGCTGTTGGAGAACAGCACATTTGTTTTTCTTTGCTTTTCATTTTTCCCCTTTGGTCATCAGATTATGTATTTTACCTCTCATTTTACCAGGAGAAAACCGGAGACAGGAATATTTCTAGATTTATTGCTTTATAAAGCTAATTGTGGTCCCTCAGGAGGTGTAGCAGTGCATGGATAAGTGCACAGCTGGCACATGTGGATCTACATGTGGTTTCTCTCCTTTTAGCTATTATAAATAAATAAAAAAGATCCGTCCATTTAATGTAGCAGCAGTTATGGCTGGGCGATATGGCCAAAAATGTTATTTATATATAATAGTTTTTTCTTCATATCAGTCAATATCAATAATGATCACAATAAATGTCAAATCAGTATTTCTTTCAAGGTCAATGGCTTTTTTTTTGTAAGCATAGCTTTTATTTCTGGCATCTGATTGGCTCTTTTAATCCTGCAACGCATTGGCTTTTCTTCTTCTTCTTCTTCTTTTTTCCATTTCCTTCTTTTTGTTTAATGGCTGGTGGCAACTAACATTAAGGGTGCATTAGCAGCCCAATCTCCTGGTTTCTAATTATTGCCCGGTGCTTGCAGCAGTAGCCTAGCGGCCTGTGAAAGTGTTATCCATCATCTGGATTTACTTGATTTATCCAGGGACCGTTTGTTGAGTACATTTATTCTGCATTTATTCACATGGTAGTTGAGTGGCGTGAGTAGTTATACATGTTCACCACTAGATGGTAGCAGCGTGAAGCAAATGAAGCAGATCTGCAACGCAACATACAAGTCTAAGACTGCAAGTTACACCACAGAGTACACACTAGGGGAAAACCTGGAGCTTAGACCCAGTCTGCAAAAGAATTTCATGAGATGTTCAGCCTGAAAATACTTTTATTTTTAATTTTAAAGTCTTTTTACTTGTGATCACTCATTGTGACTACTAATGATTTGATTTTCAAGGAAGGAAAAAAGAGACTCACATATTCAGCATGATAAACCAAACACTATCTAAACGGTTGACCTTGAGCACAGTCAGATTCAAGACAGCTGATTCTTTTTTATGCAAAGTTGAATGTGCCGATTGTTTTTGTCTGTTCTCCCTGCATAGATAAGATAGTGATGAAATCAGGTCTACAGTAACCAACCACAGATTCTATCTAACATCTGTCTTTCTCTCTCTCTCTCCACCAGGCGGTATATAACCTCGCAAATGTGGCCTGTAAGTGTCACGGCGTCTCAGGCTCCTGCAGTCTGAAGACCTGTTGGCTCCAGCTGGCTGACTTCAGACGTGTTGGAGAGTTCCTGAAGGAGAAATACGACAGTGCGGCTGCCATGCGCATTGGACGCAAGGTACTGAATTCACAGCAGATGTGTCTCTCCTCCCCGGAGTGTCTTGAACAAAACAATGAAAAGAATTACCCTGAAAAATAATCCTAAATCTCACACCAGCTTACTCCCTCTCCACTTCCAGGGCAAGCTGGAGCTTGTAGACAAGCGCTTCAACACCCCGACCCCAGATGACCTGGTCTACATCGACCCCAGCCCTGACTACTGCCTCCGCAACGAGACCACGGGCTCGCTGGGCACGCAAGGCCGCCTCTGTAACAAAACCTCGGAGGGCATGGACGGCTGTGAGCTCATGTGCTGCGGCAGAGGATACGACCAGTTCAAGACCTACAAGCACGAGCGCTGCCACTGCAAGTTCCACTGGTGCTGCTACGTCAAGTGCAAACGCTGCACGACGCTCGTGGACCAGTTTGTGTGTAAATAGCACGCCGGCAGATGATAGACGGATGGAAGGGGATGAGGAAGGGGGAGAGAGGGGGAAGATAAAGAGGGAGGAGGTGACGGGATGATGGAGCTTGAAGGATAGAAGAGAGTGAAATTTCAGGGTTTTGTTCAGGATAAATTAAGACACACAAGTTCCATTTTATTCTCTCCTCCATTTATAAATCTCAAGCCTTTTGAGATTAAGACCAAAAGCTGCATAACACCCACACGGCCGTTTGTTGTGTATGTGAATAGCACAATGATGGATAGATAGATGGGGAAGAAGGACAGACGTATGGGAAGATAGGAAGCAAGGAGGAATGTGCTTTCTCCCATGGTTTAAGGACGATTTTTCTCACCACTCCATCATCACTTCCCATATGATTATCCTGATCACAACCCTGAAGGAAAGAGGGATGGACAGAAGGAAGGACAAACAAAATGGACAAACAAAGAAGGACATCAAGGATAAACGGACCTAGAAAGTGGAACAACTGGATCCTAAAACGGGGACACATACGACTAGTGTGATAACAAAGATATGAGAGATGAAATAAATATATAATTAAATAATAAATAAACACACAACTCTCATTGTTATTTAAAGAGACTCAAGCAAACCTAAGACACAGTTTGGACCCAGAAAACAATGTTCAAGTGTTCGGGAAATTACAGTCCTTTTTGGAGTTTGAAGCCATGTGAAAGGTGAATGTGTCACCGTGTCTCTTTCAAAGATTTTATGACCTTTAACCCTGCATGAGTCATTTCAGCATACATGAGTTGTGCTGGCGTTGCTCAAACACACTTGTACAGAGAACATCAGAAAGGAGGAAAAGTCCAGAGTGAAACAGACGGATGAGAGTGAGTAGAAGAGGAGTCACTTATTGGGGGCGTGAAACAGAAAGGGGGTGAATGGAGGGAGGAGAGAAAAGGGAAAAGGTTAAATGAACTGGGTGATTATTTTTTGCGACAGAATTCAGTAGACAGTTCCGCAAGCCACACAGCTGATTGGGAAACTCAAGCATGGGAATTTTCAGCAGAAAGATTTCTGATTTAAAATGCAATAAAAAGTGTATTACCAACACGTTATCTTCATGTCAAAAAGGACTGACTTACAGAGCGCACACTATCCATTTGTGTCAATGTAATTACTGCTGCTTGAGCTGACACGTGTGTCTCTGCAGGTTAATGAGGCTCGCCTGTTGCAGCCATCTTGACAACCACGGCTGTTTAAACAAGCAGCTTCGGCTCCTTGACCTTCATCTGACAGTAAAGTGAGCAAAACCTCCATTAGTGAGATTAATGTGCTTTATCTGCCTTAATGAACCCGCACTAAGAGGCACGTTCACTGAGAGTGGACCTTTTTGTCTCATGTCGTTACGCAACTTGTTAAGTCAACAAAAAAGCCCTGTGGTGTCGATTTTGGCAGTTTTGCCGCTAATTTAACATTTTATAAAACTGTTATATCGTGATTTTTGCCATTTGTATGGGTTTGGTTGAGGCTATTCTAAGATTATAATGTAATCCAATTGATAGACACAAACATGAAGAGGACAGAGTGGACAGAAGAGGACTGAACATGCTGTGGAAAAATGAATGTGTGAGCGTGGAAAAACAGAGGACTGCAATTTATTATGTGCTACTTTAAAAAAAAGTAGTAGATCAGAAGAGAAGGTATATTTTATTATTGTTTTTCACTTTCTGTTTTCTATGTTTTATACATGAGTATTATTGTGTATTCTTTTGATAAACTAGTCTTTGACAATAAGGCTTTGTTGTATTTTTGAGTCTGCTGCAGTTCTTTTGGAGAAGTCGGATCCCGGCCAACACTTTCTTTCTGTTCCCCACAAACTTCATGTCTACAGACAAGTCTTCATCATTTAGAGGGTGTTTTGGAAAATGATTCTGCGATTGCTAAATCGGGAAGTTATGCCATTCACAACAATTGCAAAATTATAAATGGAATAAAACACCCATGATGAATAAAAGTAGATGAAACTCAATTAAATGACAAAAATTCACAGTCTAGACTGGAACATTTTCATATAACTAATTATAGTTTTTAGCAAGTAGTTTGTAATATGCAGTATTTTTCTATGGAGTAAACCTTCCAGGGAATTAAATCTAAAGTCACAGTGATGCAGAATTGTTTTTCTAAAATCATCGCTCAACTGAATTTGGTAAATGGCTTCATGATTTTGTTGTCTCATGGAATAAAATTACAAAACTTTGCATGTATACGCGACCTTGCCACACCGAATCTCTGTATGAATAAAATTATTTTTATAGTGGGGAAAACTGTGAAGCTAAAACTTTCCCCTTTCAGTCAGCAGAAACGTTGTGTGTCTACAGTGGACGTTTATAGATATTTATAATGACATGATATGGTAGGTGGCAAAAAATTTAGAATAGAAATTATTTGTCCAATCTTCTGAATGTTTTCACATAAACAGAAGTTTTCCGTATTGATTAAGGCTCACTGATATGTAATTGGAACTCTTTAGATTCTTAACTTCATGGAATTTTGAATGAGGTTCCTTATACCTGCTCACAATTAGCATTGTGACATTTTGAGACAGCTGAAATAGGGTGTGCACTTCCCAAATATATTATACATATATACTTATTCCAAACAACAATAATCCCCAAACACTGAATCTAGCATCCATCTGTACATTTACATTTAAATTCTTTGGGAGACAATCCTCAAACACATTATTTATAACCAATGAGTGCAGTTTTTAATCTTAAATGACACCAAGTAAAAAATCTATGTATCCATGTTGATCAATCTTGGTCATATCAGTATTACATTAGTAATGTTTAATACTAAGTCACACTGTGTTTATGTGTATTGTTTTCTGATGTAAAAAAAGTAAAATATGTATATTCTTGGGATTTTTCAGTTTTTCTTTTCATTGCTTCCATTTATTATGAATATTCATGCTTCTTTCAGATTTCCTCTTTGTTTTCTCACGCCTCCTCGTCGACCTTTGATTCCATCAGATGGACAAACAGCTTGACTCCTCATCTGCTCCCTCTCAGGCTGCATGACTTATGCTGGTTACTTTATGGTACCAGCGGACCGACTTCTCTTCAGCTCTTCTCTCTGTAACTCTATAAAATGCTCCGGCGGTTTTGCTAAACAACCTCAAACAACTTTTAGCACTTAAATGTCAAGTGCACAGTCATGGCTAAGCAGGGCTGTACGGTGGCCTAAGCTACAATCCCATTACTTTGAGCTGCTCACAGCTAATTGGATTAGACCACTGACCAGAGCAGCATGACCGACATACAGTACTGTCTGTGTGTAATCCTTCTCACCTGATACTACAGAGGACTCTGTCTGTCTCTGTGTGCTTAATGTTCTTCTTATCCAAGACAAAACTTCTGCTGATGATTATTCCTACAAAGGATAGTATTAATGTATTATTTCTACATCGATGGTTTATGTATGTTTCATGGTGTCTTGAAGGGCGAACATGTGCATGTGTGTATTTGATTAACTCAGTAAAAGTGTAGCCTGGTGCTCTCTCTAATCCTTCTCACCTGACAGCCATCTGCAGCTGTGATGTTGCTAATTTGATTGAAACAAACAAACACAAAAAGTCATGGTATGATTCTTTTTTTATAAGGCCCCTTTTTTGCACTTATGAGAATGTTTCAGGTTATATATTTGTCTTCTTATTATTGTCGTTTTTAAGTCTGTGGTAATGGACTTATAGCAGATGATTGTGGATGTGGAACTGCTGTGGCCGGAAAGTTAGCTGTGTTATCAGCAAGTTTTGCTGATTTTGCATTCAGTCTGTCTGCAGCTGTTGCTGCAGCAATCTTGTGAGCTTTGCATCATTGTCGCGGACAAACAAAACAGTTAAAACAACACCATTACTTCAGAAATATTTTTCGGAGGGAATAGATCCCTTTCTAAATTCTTGCATGTATTTCTTCCTGATTTAAGCCAGAGTCCTTAAGGGGGCAATTATTAGTTAGAAAAATCCATAGTTTTCATTTTGTTTCAGCTGCCACTATCACCTTGGAGTTTGATTGTGTCTCCTCAGGTGTTTGGTAATCTGGAGCTGTCCTGCAGCTTAGACTTCAATCTAAACATTTCCTCTCTACAGCCTTGACTCTGCTCTTTCCAGATACGTAGCTAAGCAGCAGAGTGGGACGATTGTGTAACCGCTGGGCTCTTTAAACAGCCAAAAGGAGTCTCTGCATATCTGCACGCAAATTAGCCTGGAACATCAGCACAGTGTTTGAGGATGCCATTAATGAAACCCAGCTGAGTCCTGATCTGACCCTCTGGTTCTTACCTGCAGGACCCTGTAGTGTTTGACTGCCAGCTGTCTAATTATGAAGCCAAAGCGGCTTAGAACTGCTGTTCTTGCAGTTGGACTACATGACTGTAAGAATGGCTCATACAATTTATGGAAACATATTTTCTCCTTTCTGTGCTGGTTTTGGCATCAGGCAGTGAGGTAATTCCTCTACAGCCTGTTCTCTCCGTATGCTGGAGCAGGCGAGGAGGAGTTGGAAGCTCTGATGGCTGCTCTTCCTGTGTGCAACGGGGGGAAATCGCAAGGCTGGAGGGCATTCTGGATAAAAACAACCTCACAATAGACAAATGTCCGCAAATAAAATGAAATCTTCAGTTACTGCCATTTTGCCATTTTGCACAACTGCACCTTTTATATTGTTTTTCTTTTTTATATATTGTATTTTTACCTTTGATTTTATTATAGTTTCTTTTCGCACTTTAATGTAACTTGCATGCCCTTTTGTTTCATCCTTTCAAGCTGCTGGAACTGTAGATTTCTCTTGGAGATTAATAAAGTATCTATCTATCTATCTATCTGTCTGTCTGTCTTGGAGGAGGTGAATCCTTGTGCAAATTTGTATTTTGTAATCTATGTTTGGAATTACTTTAGATCACTTTGTAGAGATCTGTTTTCACTTTGACATCAGTCAAAGAAACAGTGTTATGTTGATGACAGGGGGAAAAAAGTAGTTGTGAACCTAAATACACTTTTGAGATTCTTGTGCATTTTTAGTTTGTCCAACTTTATACTCCACTACATATCTGTATTTCCTTGATCTGAAAGACTTTAGTTACTAGCATATAGATACATATAAATACAAAAACATATGTTATCAAATAGGTATTATATATTCACAAGATTGTCAGCCTTTCAGCCAGGTGAGCAGTGTACTCTTAAGTTCTTCAGGTAAAAGATTAGGTTTAACTATCTGCATAGGTATTACTTATGTGGTTTTGAGGTTAAATTAAAGATCACCACAATAAACACATACAGATAGCCCATAATGTGCAGTACATATGGTAGTTACAGTTAGAACGGAAAGCTGAAACAGGGCTTGTGCAGAAAAAGAAAAACATCACCACAAGGTCACCTCCTGTGCTGCTGCTTATCAGTTGTTTCCACTCACATTCTGAGCACTGCTCAGCGCCGGAAACAAGACGTCTTTATGCTGATCGCTGTTGTTTTGGTTGCAAGAATGAAGACCTAGATGTTTGTGTGGTGAGTGGGCATTCCACTCGGGTGGGGGATCTTTTATCGTGCAGTGGAAAAAATGATCAAAGTCTGGTTTGGAGAGGAAATTCACATTGGTTGTTAAGAGATATTTGTCATCACAGGCAAATGAGCTCATATAGCAACTGAAACAAATATAAACAGTCGACTTATGGGAAATGTAATTAAAATGGCAGCATAATGCAAAGCTATAAAGGTTTTAAACTTGAAAATGCAGAAATGTAGTTGTAATTTTATGTTTTCTTATTCTTTTAAGGCACTTGACCCTGTTTAAGTATATTCTTTTGTTTTTATTTAGGCAGGTTATCTATGGCAGCCAAACCACTCCTTTAACATCTGGGCATTTAAAACATTTACAGTGCACAAGGTTTATCTGGCACCCTTTGCAAAAAACAAAAACAGCACTTTTAACGAGACATATTACCTTTGTGTTTTTGTAAAGGTTATACAACCAGTAGGACCGGTCTACAGTAAGTGTGCTTTATACACACACACGTGATGAAATCCCACTGAAGGCAAGAAACCTGCAGAAACAGGATTAAGGTGTCAGCCCTTGAGACACATCGGTTGTTGAACCTCATTATGAAGGAGGAAGTTAACTTTAGTGTTTAGGCAAATATGCTTTAAATAACCCTTCCCAAGAAACATTAACATGACTGCTTGAATCTTGCACCTGAAGCGTGTGCACCTATGTGAATCACCATCAGAAATTAGCACATGTCAGTTACGATTTCCTTGGAAAGAGGAAATGTGCGGGGATATTTCCCACAATGGTCTTGTGCAATCATGAAGAAAACCAGAAAAATCAAACGGTCGACTCTCAGATCTAGGCACGCAGTGATCACATGACCCACAAAGTTTTAAAAAAACTCAATTCTTTTTTATTAAACTTCTATCTTTATGCAATCTGTATATATAAAAGTTCTAAAGCCATCAGCCTGAGACTAAGACAGACAGTGAGGCGATCATGTGTTTCAGTTTAGTCCTCATTATTCATTGACCAGCGGCCTGTGTGACACATGACTTGCGTTAACAAAACCGTAAAAACAGGAGACATGATGAACACGAAGTGACAGACAAAGAAGGACTACGTAACGATGTCTTGTGTAGCTGGAGTGATTAGAAGTAGTCCATGATAAAACCAAGCTTGTGGACCTTGTTAAGAAGGAGTAAGCTAAATAAATAACATTAATGTTGGTTTGCCCACACTTCAGGCTGCAACAGTCTCTTAGTGCTCCACTGACAAACGACTGGACACTAGCACCAGGCCTGTTGTTGTTGGGTTTTTTTGGAGAGGTGGGCAATAGATGTGACGACGTGATGGGACATACCCACAGTGTGCGCATTTAAGGTACACACTACATGCATTTCCCTGTTCCAAGTGTAAAATGACGTGTGATTGCATGTGTATGATTGACAGGGAGAGGCAGAGCTGTGTATGCATCATAGTGTAATACCATGTTCATCTTTGAGTTTGTAAACCATCATCTCATTTGTTTTTAAACATATCGACCACACACGGAACATTTTGATTGGTGATTCTGAACATAGCATATTTTTTCCATCATCATTATTATTAATACAAATGTTTTTTTCAATTCTCTTAAATACAATATTTTACATGTCAGATTAAATACGGCTTAGTGTGCAATGAGTGATGCGAGTCTTGGGGCCATTGTAGTGGATGTTCTATCCCACTCTGTACTACTGGCAATGTTTCTTGTGTTCTGTGATGGAGGGCTGGGCTCTCGATAGAGGAACGTATAATCCCCGACACCTGCGAGGACCAACACGTGATGTGTGTGCATGTGTGTGTGTGTTCAGTCACTGTCACTGGTCTCGCTGCTGGGGTCTCCCTGCACCTTGCTGCGGTGCTGCATGGCACGGTGATACGCCACCTGCACCGACTTGCGGATGTTGGATTTCCTGCCCTCCAGCATCTTCTCCTTGTCCAGCTCCTGGTCCACCCCGAGCGGCACCAGCTTAGAGCGAGGCAGCCATTGCCTGCATACACACAAGCATGCGCATACACGAGGGTTGGATTATTTCCAATCTACAGTAAAAACATGCATCTGAAGCAAAAACAAACGCACAGTGAGATTGTCCCAACGCACAGTACATGTATGAGTCAGTAGCTCTGTAGGAAGTTATTTCATGGAGTCCATGCACTTTAGAGGTTAAAAGTTGAACATCTGAGGGGATCTTCAAGGCGGTTCAGAATGATACCAGCTGTTGTCATTGTGTTTCTCACAGATTTCTGTTCTCAGAAGCAAACATTAAACAGAAGTGAATGCGCAGCACACTGTGACCTAAAATACAACATGTTTTTCCCTCCTCTTCTGTTTTCAAAAACCACGTTTGCCCCATTTCTGCTAAATGTTCTGTCATACAAGGAATGCAGTTTCCTTTGAACTGCCGTCACGTAGGTACTTGTGTGCACACATCTAATAACATAAGCCTACGTTGCTTGTATCTTGTGTTTTACTGTACTTCCTCATTCAGGGAGAGGGGGGTGAAAAAAAGAATGTCAATGAGAACAAACACAGAAGAGACACACTAAGAATGATTAGCGACGATACAATTAGGGAATTCAAAGAAATAAGGCAAGATGACCCAGAGTACTGACCAAGTTCTCTTGTTGTCAAAGAAGAGGACCAGGAACAGGTGCTCCCTGGCTTCCTGGGTCATTTGCTCCCCTAGTTTCAGCACATCCAAAGGGGGGACAGGGATTGGGACACCCCGGTGGAACACCCCCTCCCTGGGCATCTTCGGGTCAATTATCTGCAAGTAAATGGTGGCAATAGGAAGGTTAGATAGATACTTTATAAGTCCCCAAGGGAAAATTGTAGTTTTGCAGTTTTTAACAAAGGAAAAATATAAAATAAAAAGCAGCATAACAACAAAATACCAATAGAGATTATAGTCCGTTGCCACTCAGAGGATAAGTCTCCTCCGCTCAGAGGGGAGTCATTAGATACAGATATCGCAGTGGGCATGAATGACTTCCTGTAGCGGTCCTTATTACAGCAGAGTTGCAGAAAACTCCCACTGAATGTGCTTTGATGTCTGACCAGTAGGTTGTACAAGGGTTGCAAAACATTGTCCATTAAGCAGTCTGTGCAACGTCCTCCTCTCCTCCACCACCACCTCCAGAGCAGTCTCCAGCACCGAACCAGCCTTCCTAATCAGCTTCTTTAGCCTCTTAGTGTCACTGGCCCTGAGGCTGCTGCCCAACAGACGGCTGCAAAGAAAACTGCGCTTGCAACAACAGACTGGTAAAATATATGCAACATCTTGCTGCACGTGTTAAAGGACCTGAGCTTCCTCAAGAAGTAAAGTCTGCTCTGCCCCTTCATGTAGACAGCCTCAGTGCAGCAATGCCAGTCAAGTCTGTTGTCAAGATGGACGCCCAGGTATCTGTAGTTCTCCACCATCTACACCTCTTCCCCAAGGATGGACATGGTGTTCAACGTAGTGCTGGTCCCCCCTTTGTCTTGGCCCCATTCAGTCACATACAGTCATTAACCTGCAGGGTGTCCTAATGTAAAGTCCACAGCTGTCTTTACTTTGGTCTCTGTGCTATTTGCAAAGTCCACTTGTGTCTCACCAGAGCAGGATATGAAGGATAGCCTCTGCACTTGGCCCACACCAGGTCCAGAGCTTCCAGGGAAGAATAGTCATCAGAGGTCATCCAGCATCCTGACCTGGCCCGGCCACGCACCACTGACGGTAAGGAACATGGCAACAGGAAGACAATCATCATTGTGCAACGTCATTTGCTACTAAATAATGGTTTTGTACACAATCAGCCTGTTCTACATGAGTATTGCGAAATGCGTTCCCTTTCACTGCAATGTGTGAGAACAACATTGTTACGTAGCTTTTGTTATGTTTCACAATAATTACAGCAGCTGCCCTGCCATTGTTTTCTGTGCACCTATGCTGCTAGTGAGTAATTCTCGGCTTTTTCATTAGAGTTTTTTGTCTTAAAGTAAATATTGCAACATCAACCAATAACATTGTGGTGTCATGAAACACATGTTTCAAGTCGCAGAGCAACATGTAGGAAATATTAACATTATTTTGAACATTTTTCTCAGAACCAGCATCGTGACAACATCATTAGTAAGTTTCCTGTTGGTACTCAGGGCACAAATCAGATCAGATCAACTAATTGATCAAAATAAACAGAAACAAATCCTGTATGCACCGACACATTGATGTGTGTGGATGTGTGGGGTTCGAAAACGTGCTTACAATGTGAAACACTCCGTGATCCTCCGACTGAGTAGGAATCATTCTCAGTGCCCGACGTCTCCTCACTGCTGTCCTCCTGGAAGGCAGAGCGAGAGAACGAAGCCTTCCCTCTGCCCTGCTTAGAGGGGGTCGTACTGAGAGAAAAGCGAGACGGGGCTATAAAGACATATAACTGTATCACAAGTGTTTACAGTCTGATAGGTCAAAGATGTTATCAACAATTGATGTTAATACCATAAGATACAGCCCACAACGCTTTATTGATTGCTAAGCTGTTGTGGTAAACAAGAAGTTGCTGGTGATCTCAATTACTTGTAGTTTTATACTGGTATCCGTTTAGTGCTACTAAAACAACAATTTCATGTTATTAACCACTGCATAAAAGCTATAATACCCTTGAGATGACTACCTGGTTGGCACTTTATATTCGCCATTTTGGGAAATACGCTATTTGCTTTCTTGGCGAGAGTTGAGATGGTGGGTTACATGCTGGAACTGTTTCCTGGGGACCAGCGGCCGGATGAAGTGACTTCCTGGAGTCTCCGCTGGCTGCCTGGCAACCTCAAAGTGATGACAAGACTCCAGGAAGTCACTGGAAAGCAAATAAGTATATATATTATAAATAAGAATATAACTGTTTCATTGCAGCTGCATTCATTTATTTTTTGGCCACCTGGAGGCAGAAGAACTCCATGACCAGGTTACAGAGGCACTGCACATAACATAACATCACCTTATGAAGTTGGTATGACTAATGGGTTATCTGTTACTTGCTCAGTTAATCAGTCTGTAAAACCAAAAAAATGATAACAATGATGACAATAGTTGTCTAAAGTACAACTACAGGGATGGGTTTGTCATTGCAAGTGACCTCTTTCATTTTTCCTGCAGTCATCTGATTCATTGGTAATAGAGAAACACTGGGTTAGAGAAGTTAATGAACACCCAGTATGTTGTTAATTATGTGTATTAATATGTGTATTAATCACCTGGTCCTGTCCGAAGCTGCACTGCTGCTGCTGCTGGTTGTGGACTCAGAGTCTGAGCTGGAACGAGGGAGACGAGGCTCGTTTCTGTACACACGGAAGCTCTCGGTTACCGGCTGGTTGCCTCCATCAAAACCGTTACTTGGCAAACCTGAGGAGAGGAAGAGAAAGAGGGAGTGAGTGTGGGCAAGTCATAAATTGCAGGTTAACGTTTGCTGTGCGTATGCTTACTGCACCTGGGAGCAGGTCGTCATTGTCACTGTCACTGTCAGAGCTGGAGCTGCTGCGGGGGCTGCGGGGCCTCTTCCTCTGCCTGGTTGATGACAGCAGGGGCAGCTGAGGGGGGCCGATAGGGCTTTGGCTCACCCCCGCCCCGGCGTAGCCAGCATCGCGGTTTTTGGGGGGGCGGCCTGGCCTTTTGGGGGGCCCAGACATTTTTTGGTTCTTCTTAGAGAAGAGTACAGACGTCCGTCGGCCCACCTCCGGAGCCAGGGCAGACGAGGACACACTCAGCTCTGGAGAGACAGAGATGTTTATTACGTTGCTTTCCTTTTATAGCTATCATCTTTTTCATGCGTCATGCACATCTTTCTAGACGCACCTTTTCCACCAATCTCCTGGCTGCTGCTCTCGCCCCCCTCGTCGTGGTGTCCCGCAGAGGACGGGTGATGGGGGAGGGAAGAACCCCGGTCTCCTCCTCCCACAGACTCACGGCCCCCCATGCCAGAGCCTCCCTCCCGCTGATGCGCAAGCTTCCTTTTGATGACACTGATCTCCTTCCTCAGAGCTTTGGCTCTACGAGACTGACCAATACTGTGCTTTCCCGAGCTGACCTCATCAAGACGCTCCTGCAGGTAATGCAGCTGATCTTCCAGTGGTAGCCGTCGCCTGTTCTCTGGCAGGAGCAGGTCTGTGAGAGGCAGGGAGAGAAAGGCTAAAAGGTTAAACACCTTTAGAGGAAGAAAGACAATGAAAAGAATGACCAGGACAGTAAAATATGACTAAACTAACAAAGGGAGGGATGTGGGCCGTTTCCTGGTGGAAAATATGTTTGGCAGAATTACTATGCTACCAGACAGATGACAACATTATGCTAATTTGTGTAATATGCCAGACTGGTTAAATTTTTTAAACCTTTTTTAATCTGTTTAAAAATAGTTTGTAAATGGAAAATAAAATTAAAGTCAGTTTGTCTAGTAACAAAGATGGAAACAGATTGGTTTTAAGCCAAAGAAGTAGGAAAGTAAGAAACATTTTTACAAGCAAAGTGCATTTGTAATTATTTTAACAAGTGAACTGAATTAAATGTCAGGCGCCACCTACTGGCCAAGAGGCTTCACTGTGCCAAAGACCTTTATTTTGTTCTCTAAAACATACTCCACATACTTCCAATATTGTTCCAGTGCTCAACGTTTGTGATAAGAAATTAATTGTTGACATTCAGTCACGGAAAGGAAAAAGAAAGAACAACAACAAAAAATAGAGACTAGAAAGATAAAAAAATAAAGAAATTTGTGTGATACAGTGAAATGAAGCACAAGTGTACATGTTCACCTAGCTTCTAGAAGGCATTAATTGGCCACCAAAATGTGGTTGGACGACTGAGAAGTTCTCTTTAGCAAAGATAAATCCTTTAAAATATTTTACATTCACCTATATTTTCTTTTACTTTGGAGCTTGAGAGAGAAAAAAAAGCTCCCAACCAAAGTGTAAGAGGTTCACTTACCCTCTTCATTAGAGGACAATAGCCGGTCTCTTTCTCTATCATGGTCTCGATCTCGCTCCCGTTCTCGCTCCCGCTCCCTCTCGCGCTCCCTCTCGCGCTCCCTCTCCCGCTCCCTCTCCCGCTCCCTCTCCCGGTCTCTGTCCTGGTCACGCTGACTGTCTGGGCTTGGCTCTCGGGGCAGGTGTATGCCAGCCTCGTAGTCAAAGCCTATCCGTTCAGCATGGCGCCTGGCCGTTCTTATAACGGCCCCGCCCATCTCTCGGAGCCGCAGGGCAGCACGGTAGAAGACTGTGTCCTTGGCGTTGTACTTGAGGCAGTTGTTGACAATGAGGCCAAAGTCTGCCTCAAAGGCCTCAAAGGTGAGGTAGCGATGGGACTCCAGCAGGTTCCACATGGTCTGGAAGTCCATTGGAGTGTCAATATGGTCCAGGTAGTCTGGCACCTGGATAGTAGAGGCCAGGGTATATGCATGACCCGCACAGTTCAAAAAGCTTTTGTATTTGTACAGTGAGTTTTCAGTGCAGATGTGAGGGTGTGGAGGTCAGAGTGAATACGTAATTTGAATAAATTGTCAGGATTAGAGCCTGACAAATAGTTTTTGAGGTTGCTAACATTATGAGATAATAGGGGAAAAAAATTATATATATGTTTTCTACATAAAACACACAAAATATTTTTGGGAAAGATCCCTCAAATGTGTCATCATATAGTTGCATTAAAGATACTGAGCCGACTTATTATATAAATAAATAGATTTAAAAGAACGTCATAATAAGAATATTATTAATACAATGTATTACAATATAAATACAAAGCATAAATAAACACGTTAGTCATTTCAATAAACAGACAAATATAAATACGCCAATGTGATCAGATTTCAAATATCACATTGATATATGTCTGTCAGTGTGTGTGTGTGTTTTTGTGTTTACCTCTGCCAGCGGTACAGGCTCAGTGAAAAAGTTGTTTGTGTCTCTTTCCTGTAACTGTTCCAGCGTGCTCCTCAGCAGCACCAGGAAGGGAGTCAGCTGCATCTCCAGAGCCATCTGCTGCACTTTAATCTACAAACACAAGAGAAATCTGTGTGGTAAGAACAGTGTATGTGTACACCAATTCAATTAAAATATATCTATGCACCCACACATTATGTAGCTGCACTAAGATGCCAGTAGCAAAGGAACGTGTTGTTTTCCATGTACAGATTTTATTTGGGTGGCCCACCTAAATAGTGGATTGATTGACTGAAAAGTGGATTTGTGTGTGTGTGTGTTTGTGTACACTAATCAGCTGTTTTGCAGTGTCAGAGCTTTCCCAGCAGCACCTAACCCTCCCACACACAAAAACCAGAGCACAGGAAATACATTCTTTACCTCTCAGAAAAACTAAATGAATGAAAGAATACTAAAATGGCTTTTAGATTGTATCAATACTTGTTTATTTTGACCTAATAATTGAGATTGTGTTTAATTGCCTGCATGGAAGTCAAGTCAAGTCTTGCGTACTATCGTCCTATACCACTCACTGGGAAAAACATTAGATAATGCTAATGTTACAGTCTCGATATCTGTTAATGGCAGAATTTAAGCTATTTTGTGTCTCACCGTCTCCCTCTTGAGTTTTTCCCTCTTGCGGATGAGCTCCACCAGAAGCCTGGCTCTCTCCAGGTCGTGTCTCAGTCTCTGCCATGCCTTCAGCTGCTCCTTTAAAGCACTTTGTTTCTCCTCGCTGTCCCTCTGCAACACCAACACGCGTAAATCCACAAACACGTTACACAGGCAAGTACAGAAACATACACTAAAATGTGGGTTTTTTTAACAATTACACCGGTTACCAAAGGGAGCTGTGACGGAGGTTGTGGTGGGAGTGGCTCAATATGTCGTTGTGACTGCAGGTGGGTTTGGAGCCGGCGTAGCAGCGGTACACCGTTACGACTTTGCCTCTTCAGGGTCCAGTAGCTGTGGAGCCGTTGCATGAACTGGCTCTTCCTGGGTACCGTCAAGTTACTGGTGATTTTGCTCAGCCTGGAGAAAAACAAACACTTCTTTAACTCTTGTACTCCTAGATCATAAATGGAAAAAAACTTCTTTATCGTTTAGGGGAAAGTCTCCCCTGTTCCAGGAGGTACGGGTGAGGCACTTCTCGAGCTAGCAGAGACAGGTATGCAATGAAGAAACACAGGGTCCCAAGTCATCCTAGTAAGTAATCATTTTTGTTTGTTTCTGGTCAACCTGCTGTTCCACATACAGTTTTGTATAAAAAAAGGAAACATGCATGCGTGTGACTTGGAGCTCTGATGTATGTAAAACATGCACGAACCTGAGGGGCGGTATGCAGGGCACAGACACGACTGGCGCAGCAGCTCTCCTCTCAGCCAAGATCTTCCTCGCTCTTTTCATCTTCAGCCTGGACTTGGCCTTTGCCCTCTTGGCTCGCTCAGAGCTCCAGCCCTTGGAGTCGTCATCATGGCCGATGCTGGGCTCGTCATCCTCCTCCAGATCTCCTTCGCTGTGAGACGAACCCATGCTGGCCCCGCCTACTCCGCCCAAAGGTCGGGCTGATCCTGGGGGCGTGTGGATGTCACAGTAAGCCGTCTTGCGGACGCTGAAAGAGGTGCCATTGGCCCCGGTCTCCCTGACAGGCTCCATTTTCATATAGAGGCCCGCCTGCTGGGCGCAGGTGACGTGGAAAGCTGTGTAACAGTTGGCTTTGTGGCACTGGATGCAGGCGCCTGAACCGCGCTGCTTGCAGATGTAGCAGGTGAGCTTCCAGCGTGCAGGAGGAATGTGCTCAATACTATCAATTGGCTCCAGAAAGACTGTGTTCGCAAAGCAGACCTGAGGAAAGGCAGCAAAATTCACTTTATTGCAAAAGAGAAATCTGGATTTTCTCCAAACGCCAAACCAAAAACACATCATAAATTGCCATAACATCTACATTTATACATTTCTAATAAAGAACACAACTAACCATGAATGCCTTGACTGAGACAGAGAGGATATTATCATTAAAAATCACCACTCACTTGTCACCACATTAGGCACACAAAATTTATTTTTTTTTGTCCGGCATAGAACACTAACTAGATTAATACAAACGTAACACACGGTACTCTTCCACCATCAAAACAATGTTGAATAAATGAACTTTGCTGTCTAATCCACATTAGGGACAAGCCCTTGAGTCAATCACGTCTCAGCTGAACAGACCAGTGTAGCAAAAAAAAAGAAGACGCAATTACTGAATGCAACTTCAGTTCTCTGAGTGTGTGCATAGCACACAGCATTTGAGCTGAACAGACGAGTGTATGAATTTACATATCATAGCGCTATAATGCATTTTACTGCCAATTGGTGACCCAATAAAAACAGGTCCATTGCCCATTTTGGGTTGCGACCCTAACTTTGGACTGCTCTAATCAAAGGGTTAGAATAATTACCTACCTGCATTCTATAATTTATGCATCTGCTATTTATCAAACCATTTGCACTTAACATGCAACTTAATGAGCTGAGCAACCATCCATATATATGTGTGTGTGTGTGTGTGTGTGTGTGTGTGTGTGTGTGTCATTCTGGTTTTGATATCCTCACAGTCTTGGATTGTGTAAGAATCAGTTAATAAATGTTAAATCCTTATACATCATATACAAAATTGAAGCAACTTGGGATACTGAAACAGACCAATACTGAAAACTGTGTGCACAACAGGTGAACACGCCACAATGCAGAGCACCTCAATATCTGCAGTAGCGTATGGATTTACCTCTGGGATCCAGAGGGCACACACTACGTGCGCCCAGCGAGCGTCGTCTGTCTGTTTGAAAGCGCCTCCCTTGTTGGGACAGAGAGCGCAGTCCACAGCTCTACTTGGCGACTGCAGGCAGCGACGGCATAACCACTGGCCCTCTGGGATGTAGGGCACACCATAGCACTCTTGGTGCACTGCCAGGTTACACATGTCGCAGAACAGGATCACATTGCTGTTCTGACACTCTCCATCGTTACAGATGCAGCAGACAGCATCTTCATCGATTAGGGTGCTGGGGTCTGCCTAAGAGAAAGGAGGGTCGGGAGAGATCAGAGTTGGATGCATTCTTTACATATTTCAGTCTTCAAATGTTATTTTCCCCCTCCGTGTCCAAGTCGGGGTACCTTGTTGTGGCTCTCAAAGTAGGACTCCTTCTCTAAGCGATCCATGAGGTACTCAAAGACCTCCTGAGGGATTGGTGTGACGCCATCACGCCGCCGCTTGTCGTTCATGATGTCAAGCCAGATATAGTCCTCCTCATCAATGTCATACTCTACCTCCTCATCCAGCTCCTCCACAGACTTATCAATGTACCTGAACACCAGAATAGGAAAGTGTTATTACATTGTTACATAATGGTACATGGGTAGAAAAAAAGTGTAATTATTGGGTATAGAATTGGCACCAACTTGTGATAATAATGACAGAATAATAAGAGGTCTGAGGTCAAATGAATTTCGTGTTACATGCACGACAATGAGCTGTACGACTGCAAACAAAGTGGTGACTGATGTGTAAATGTGTGCTTCAAATATTTGACCCACCATATCTATTTTCTGTGTAAAAATGCACCTTATAACAAATTGCCTTTGTCTTTAACATGCATGCCATGTACTTAACAATAGTCCTGCTTCTAATTCTCATACCTGCTATGTAATTATTAATGAACCAGATTATAATTCTCAGTGCAGACCTGTAGTAAGATAATGGCCGAGGAGGGGCGTCAAGTCTCTCTTGGTCCAGTTCTCTGAACACCGCCTCAGGGAGCTTGACTGCAGGCCCGGACTGAGCGCTGTGATGATGA
This sequence comes from Nannoperca obscura, assembly GCA_036024295.1. Lineage (NCBI taxonomy): Eukaryota > Metazoa > Chordata > Actinopteri > Centrarchiformes > Percichthyidae > Nannoperca > Nannoperca obscura. The sequence goes on along the minus strand of JAVQJL010075425.1, from coordinate 6,308 downwards.
GATGAGCCATCCTTCTTCTTTTCTTTACTCTTATGCTTCCCAGACTTTGGGGTGGATTTGCCCCCATTAGAGGATGGGATATCTGGACGGTCCTTGCCGCTACCTCCTAACTCGCTACCTCCACCTCCACCATCACTACCGTTACACACCCCTCCACCACTGCCTCCAGTACCAGATGGTGGAACATCCTCCGCATCGCTGTCTTCCTCTGACACCACATCAATGTTCTCAAAGATGCTAATGCGGTGGATCCGTCCTTGGATCTCCAGCTCCACCATGCGCTGTGCCTGGGCATAGGTCATTGTCTCTCTGCCCGGGGAGTTGGAGCGATCTGACCGGTTGGGGCTACCAGGTGTGTTCCCCCCGTGGCCCGGTCCTCCACCTCCATTACCCCCACCATCGTCCGTATCCCCTGACCCAGCCAATGAGGCGCGAGGAGGCCGTCCCTTTCTCTTCTTCTGGGGCACAGTCTGTGCAGGAGTTGGGTTGTCATGATCATAGTGGTAAAGGTGGTACTCGATGCCGCTGTAGCTCTTGTAGACCTTACGGCAAGTCTCCACAGGACACTCATAGGGGGGCTTTGTGGCCCGCAGATTGTGACAGAACGTCTTTACATCAAAGTCCAGCCCCATTGTGCCAACAGCCACTGCTGGGACAGATGCTGTTCAAGTTTACATCTGAAAGGGAAGAACACAAAAGGAGGACCATAAGAGGATGAAATCCAGAGAGTGGCTGCTATGTGCTGTGTTCAAAATACAGTACATAAGTTAACATGGATACTAACTACTGTCAGTGGACAGTGGCAGTTAGAGACACCAGTCTAGACAACTCGTGCACCTGCTATGGTGCAGTCACGTGACCACGTCCCCTACTCCCTGTAGCAAACAAATGATGTTCGGTCCCCCAATAACAGGTGCAATTTAGGTCAATATTTTGGCTTCTGTTGTTGCTAACTACAGTTATGTTCGGTTGACGTGCAGTGAAACAAAACGGCATAACAGTAACAGTCTAGCTGACAGCAGATTCAAGCTTCACTGCAGCCCAAAAGTTAGACAAATATTAGGCCAAGAAAATAATGCACAGGACGACATATAGTTTGAAAATCCCGAAGCTAACAATAGGATAAGGCACTCTCATCCAGCTAACGTTAGCCTTAGCATTTTGCCTGATGCTTCTTCCTCAAACAATGAAACATTGCAGCCTGACGCTGGTAGCCAGCAAGCTAACAGCAGCTAGCAAACAACAACACCAATTCACTCTCCAAACAGAATAGCCGCAGAGAATAAAGCTACTACTCACGAGTTAACGTTACAAACTAGCTATTGCTAGCTTGCGTTGATTTTTCATCTTAATCGACACTCAAGAGTTTCATTCAGCTCAGTAACGTTACGTTAGTTTAATTCGCTTGCTAAATTGTAGCTGCGTTCACGGGGCAGACGTTAGCTAACCAAAGAGGTGTCACTTTAACGTTACCGAGTTTTTTTGGTATAACTAATAGTGAATAACAAACAAGGAGTGTTTAAAGTTATATACAATGTAGCCAGCCTGCAACTTAAATGACCATTCAGCCCTCTTCGGTGTTTCCCTCCACAATGACCTCACCCTGTAAATCCCAGATACTGAGCAGCAAAATATCAGTATAAAGTCTAATTTACCTCAAGTTTACCACACTACTAAAACATATGGGGTCAGGTCTATTACTTAATTAAATAGCCAAGGCCAATCAACCAATGAGTTCTCCTTCTCTAAGGCTTAATGGCTCTGAAATGTTGTGCGATATGTGGAAAATAGCCAGGCGTGCTTATTTTGCATTAGGGCTTTACTACTTCGTGTCTTCAGGGTGCAGTGGGGTTAGTAGAAATACTGAAATCAAGTTATACCTAGGCTTTTACTTTCAATTGTCAAAATGTGATCCGATTTCCCACAAAACCAGCCTTCAATCGTACAACGCTACAGATCTGGACTAACGTTAGAAACACTTACTACTCCACGTTCCTCAAGACTGCGTGCTTCGGAAACCTCACACCCGATCGGAAGGGTTGCAGATCGATTTTAATTCATTGGATAATCCCAAATAAGATCACATCAAGCGTAGGTACAGTGAAATGTTTTTATGAAACACTATAATATCCCGATTATATCACTGTGTTGGGAATAATTCAGGAACTCGGTTGAACAAAAGGGGCAACCGTTGCTGTAACGTTACGCCGCAGACGCGGATTGACACATTCGCCACGCAAAGCAGGATCTACTTCTCGGCTTTTGGTATTAAAAGAAAGCATGTATGCCAATTTTAACAAAGCTTTTGTTGTAACATGATATTGTGTTCGAATCGTCTGTTGAATAATTTTTTTTATTGTATTTTTCTCGACTGATGTCCCACAGGTTATTTTGTGCTGAGTGTTGCGAATCTGTGGCTACGTTTCAAAGATGTCGGCAGGAGGGTGAAAACATGAAGTTTATAACATCAAGTCTGGCCTGGGCGCACTTTCAAATACGTCTCATGCCTTACAGCGAAAAATATAACCACTCCTGATATATAATGTATTGATGCAATTCATCCTAAATAGTTTCTTAACTCCATGCTGCATGCGATTGTAACTAATCAGACATTTAATTTGGATAGGCTACAATATCGCGACAAATAAAAATGGAAATAAAAACAATGAAACATAACATCAAGCACAAAATAATATTTATTTCTCTCTCAACATACAGTCTGTGATTAGAGTGCAGCAGGGTAGGGTGGGGTAATGCAGTGGGACACACAGCAGGCAGAAGCAATCCCACACAGTATAAATACAAGCCTTTGAAATCGGAGCACATTCACCAGGGGGCGATGTAGTCCAGAGAGAAGTGAGATGAGCAGAGTAGGAAGTGTCAGCACTTATCCTTCCTCTGTGCATTTCAACTTTCAGTTTGATCACTGCATCAAGACGACTATGCCAGCAATAGTTCCTCCCCTCCTCTGCTCCCCACGAGTTAGCAGCGAGGAAGTTGGAACAAAACATACCAGATACAAGTAACAGAGAACAGAAATCTCTTACTACTGGAAGTATTTCACCAAAGCAGAAGACTCTGCATAATATCCTATAAAAGTCCAATTCAAAACAGAATTGATGGAATAATATACACCAAAAGCAACCCCTTCACCACCACCCATAAAGAGTCAAACAAACAAAATGTACAAATATAGACAAGAAAACTGTACAATTCACAGCTTGGCAGGATTGGGGTGCTGAAACGTTTCAGATGTATTGTGAAGATGTGACATTTGATGTGACATTTTTAACCACAGTAGCTGTATTGTTTATCTTTGCTTTGGGGAATGAAAAGTTGGCCATGCTTGTCAGTGATTAAAAAAAAAAAGTACAAGCAGTGAAACCCACTATATACACAATGTAGGAAACTCATCAAACGTTGGTAAGAATTAAGGGAGACTATATGTTGTGCAAATCTCCTGCATCAAGTATCATTTGAAATGTTCAATATATTACTGAAAAGAAACCTGGGAAATAAACACAACATCAAAATTCCAACAAGGCAATAACACTGCTTTTTGAGCGTCTCATTTGTTTAGTTTTTTGAGAAGTTTTCTTTATTCTATAAGTACCATTGTACATGAACAAAATGCTTAACTGTACAATGGAATCACCTCAGACGACAGCAGCATCAAAAAAAAAAGATTGTATATAAAAAATAAAATAAAAATCAAGCTTTAAACATCAAATAATTTACAAAATCAGACTTAACTGGTGATTGCACAAAACATTTTACATATACATTGTATGTTGAGCAATAGGACAGCCAAGTTGAAAGAACATTTAGCAGTAGTGACTTCAGAGTTTGAGCTTGGTGGTTTGTAATGTTTATACTTTGCCTGGTAACGTATGTCTGTTGTTTGGTGATTTGTAACTTTGTTCAACTTTTTAGCTTGCTCCTGTTGCACACACACCAGAGATAAGGCTTGTGGCAAGGCCACGATCAAAGCTTTGTGGAGGGGTTAAATTGCACTTTTAAGCCTCAAGCCTTCACATATTATTTGCTACACTCTGACCAGAACACTACCAAAGGCATATACTGTAGAAAGAACTATATACAGTATATATGGCTCTGGACACTGCCTTTCCTCTGCGCACGAGGCTACAACACTGCCAACTCTTGTGCTGTCCAATGCGTCAGTTGTCCTATCAAAAAAGAAGCTGTGTCCAACTGAATCATTTGACCTGAAAGAGTGGACTTTGGCTGCTGGCGTAATAGATTTATTTTCCTTCTCTCGTCAGTTGTACACCAACCATTTGTTTCTGCAAGGCAACGGTACATCTCACCACTATGGCATTTCATCTGTCACAGGGGTGGAAAGTAAACAAGGGTTAAAACATGATTTTCTTATTTAAATAAGAGCATATACTGTGTTAATAGTGCAGTACTACAAGGGCATTCATATGTAAACCAAAAAAACAAATGGGCTTTAAAAAAAATAAAAAAAAGACTGCACTCAAGCTACCATCAAATAAAATAACTTAGATGTACACGTACTTTGCTTCACGGAAGAAAAAAAAGAAAAAAAATCAATGTTCAAGGCACTACATTCTTTCTTCACTACATCATATATACTGTCCTGTTATTATATCTAAAACCACTGGTATTTGGATTCCAATGTAGTGTTTAACGTGTACGTAACAGAGAGAAAGGCTAAATCAGTGTGAAAACTGCAGTAATAAAGCATAAAGTGAAATATGTTTTCGTGACCGCAGACAAAATGTCTTGTATGGCTGAGTACATGTTCTGTGTAGTGCGTACGTACATACACACACACACACACACACACACACACACCGTATAAAGAATATCAACACTTGTGTCATGTTATTTACAGATTATGTACATGTGTGTCTCTGGTGAACCAGAAGGAGAGTGGAGTGGACCCTCCTGCCCATACCCACCAACACATTTTAGTTAGCAGATTAAGTAGTCCTAGTGGTTTTCGGACAGGGGCCCATTCTCTTGGTCGTGCATGACCAGAGGGTAGATTTTGATCCCTGGGTTTGCCATTGTGGCATAGGGCATCATTCTTGCAGCACCAAGCAGGCCAACGGGACCCAAGGACCCTGTGGGACTAGGCATGCCAGGCCACTGCTGTGGATAAAGAGGACCAGGAACCATTCCACTATAGGAGCCTGCTGGCAAAAGGTACCCAGGAGGGAGCATTGCTGACGAGTTGGAAGCTAGGGATGTTGGCACACCAGGGCCTAAAGCAGCAGTCAGGGGGCAGGAAAGAGGCAACTTGAACTTGCCGGGACCAACATGGCATTTCATCTGAAACAAAAGGGAGTTGTTGTACAAAGTAATGCATAGACCGCCTCACAAGTACACCAAATGGCATAGATCAAAGTAGCGCTCAAAAGCTGATCCTTAAATCATCTATCCCATGGTGCACGTTTTCATTTCGAATACCTCATGTGTAGCTGCTCCCATGGGTGACACCCTGCCTTCCAGGTCCTGCTGGCGTCTCTGCTGTTTGATCTGGTTCAGGGAGGGGCGCGGTTGATTCGCTGCCGCAACAGTCTCCTTTGTCCAGTCGTCTACCAGTTTGTGAAGATCGTCGGTGAACATGCCTCTCTTGTTGTTGCTGTTGTTGGTCTGGACCTGAGCAAGCCGTGTCATTGGCTGAGGAGATGGTGAGGGTGTGGCTGTGGTGAGTGATGGCTGTGGCTGACTGGAGGCAGTCTGAGCTGTGGTGGTGCTGAGAGAAGACCCTGAAAAAGACACAAAGGTCTTAAAAATCTGGCCAGTTAAAAAAAAAAGTCAAATCACTTGGCTGCTGTATGGCGTTATTTAAGGCACTTTTGACACAATTAACCTATAATTTCTTCATTATAACATCATGAAAGCCAATTTCCAATCCTTTAATGGCATTTTCACACCTATAGTTAGCTTGCTCTGCTCCAAATCAGTAAATGAGTTTGTAAACTTGGAGCGTTTTCCCTTTTGGTTCGATTTCTTTATACACAGAGAAAGTGAACCAAAATGCATCACTACAAACCACACGAGAAATTCACTCTGCTCATTATTTAGATGTGTCTGGGGCGGGGGCAAGAAAGTAAATACAGGAAGAAGGTCCTGTGTTCTGGACTAGTGCACATTTCTGTGAGAGAAACATTGCTATGCAGTTAAACATGGTGCAAGAGCACAGTTGGCATTTGCTCATAACCGTGTTAATTATCTGGGAAATATTCCAGGCAACACTATACCAGCAGAATGCTGAATGCACCTCGAGGAAACGACTTGAACAAACTATTCTGCTT
>JAVQJL010075422.1:0-14314 GCA_036024295.1 Nannoperca obscura | reverse complement strand
ATGAGGAGCTTAGACAATAACTTTTGGCAATGGTGACCATGTATGGGATGAGATCACTGCCACGATTCAAAACCACGAAAAAAGTTTTGCAAGGTTGAAAATAAGTTAACAACACCCACTTTTCAGATTTTCCCCCCCCACAGCTGCGAGTCTGCGAGTCATGTGATTCCTGGCAGTGTTTTCACACAGCTCAGGTTTGAAACTCTGCAACTCCGTCTTCGAAACTCCGGAAAAAAAAAAAGGAGGCAGGAGCATGTTGCTCTTAACCTATTGTTGCTCTCTGTCAACGTACGGTCCAATCACATGTTGTATTTGCCGGGTTGGTGGGATTGACACTTGGCACAGATACTACAGCACAGAGAACCGCGCATCCTAAATCGCGTGTCATACGACATGTGATTGGACCGTACTTTGGCAGAGAGCAACAAGCTCCCGCCTCCTTTTTTTTTCGAAGACAGAGTTGCGGAGTTTCAAACCTAACTGTGTGAAAACACTGCCAGGAATCACATGACTCGCAGACTCGCAGCTGTGGGGGCAAATCTCTGAAAAGTGGGTGTTGTTAACTTATTTTCAACCCTGCAAAACTTTTTTTTAGACATTCAAAACTTATTTTCGACCTTGCAAAACTTTTTTCAGACATTCAAAACTTATTTTCAACCTTGCAAAACTTTTTTCAGACATTCAAAACTTATTTTCGACCTTGCAAAACTTTTTTTTGCGGTTTTGAATCGTGGCAGCGATCTCATCCCATAACAATGTGATAAGAGCTTGTTTGGTGGTAAATGACTAAGAAAAAACAACAGAGTTGATGGAATCCTTTGTTATTCGTCATCCTCAAACAGTGACTGGCTCTCAGGGAGCAGACATTTAAGAAGATAGGATCTTTCTGAGCATGTAAGACATGCAGGAAACCAGAGAGATACGTTGTAAGAGACAATAGAAACTAAGGAGAAAATGAAAAAATGACAAAGGGTGACAAACCGATGACGTGATAGTGTGCTGAAACAGCATCTATCATTCAACGTACTATAAAAAAAATAGAGGCTGGAGAAAGTGTATGGAGCTGAAAAACAATGAAAGGAAAAGGTCCAAAACAAAGTAAAGATGAGGAATGTCTAATTCTTCAGCCAGCAAGCAGGTCAGCCAATCAGAGAGACAGCTGTGTACCTGCAGGCATCTCTAATCTTCTGCCAGGTTAGACTAGGTAATTGTCCTCAGCAATGACAGTTAATGGGGCATCCTCTGCATACCAGACAGTTACTTTACTTCACAAAGATGAGTGAAAGAGTAGGCCTGACCTCTGCTTGAGATAATTAGGAATGACTTGGAGATGAGAAAGGGCTACTTTGTGTGTGTTGTAATTGGTCATAATAAGACCTGTCAGAGCTCCAACTGTAAATGGGTGCTTGGACTTTACTGTCAAATCCATATTATTAAGTGGAGAGGGGGGGGGGGTTGGGGGTGACCTAAAGGGTTACTATGACAAACAGTTGTCAAATGTTATCTTAAAAAGGTGGAATGTAACTGTATTCAATCACATGCATGTGCCGGTGTGGAGGTTGCACATTGCACAGAGGCTGGAAAGCTCGTCCCCCTGTCCTCGTACACAAAGTACTTGATGACATCCTTGGCAGGGAAGACATGTTTAAGACTTCTGACATTTTTTTCTTTTAAATCAGTGAAACTGGGAGAGAGATTAGACAGCTCTGTTCACCTGAGAGGGACTCTGAATTAATGACAAGAATGTGTCAAAAATGTAGAGAAGGATAAAACTGAAGACAGAAGACAAACATAGACTTAGATTGAAGTGTCTCTGCGTTATGCCGTATTCAGACAAAAAACGCAGTCTTCCCATTCATTTGAATGTGGGAAGTGCGTTTAGGTTGCAGTGGTGAGGACCGCAAGGGGTGCCAGAAAAAACACAGCAGTCCATCAGCAAAAAGTTAGAAAAGAATCAACTTTTGGAGAAACGCAACAGACGTCACGCTGTGGTGGCCAATTATGTAAGCCAGCAATAAGACCTGAAGATGCGCAGGTGAAGAAGATCCTTGTTTATCAAGTAGCATAATAGCATTACTATTACATTACTGTAGCATTTCGTTTACCGAGCATCTGTAAAGATGGAAGAAAGACAGATCAATCGCCGCCGTGTTGACTGACTGACACGAGGGAGTACAAAGACATTAATAGCTGGAACTTTTATCCTTTACTCCTTATTGTTTAACTGGTAATAGAGATCACTTTCAATTTAATTCAGTTTTACAGTATCCAGTCTGTGTGTAAAACCTGTACTGTAAAATAATGGATAATAATCAAGGTATATATTTATATAAATACATATCTTTAAGTATGGCCATTTACGTACTATAAAATGAATTTTCACACTGAAACCAAATGTTTCCAATCAAATCAGGTGTCTGTATTCCCTCACCCAGATAACTGAAACTGGATTCCTAATTTACATAAAGTTGAAGAAATCAGGTTCCTACAGAAAGCCAACAGTAGCCTGGTTAGTTAAGTGCATGTAAACGCACTGACAAGATCAGCCTTCAAAACCCATATCACTAAAATCACAGCTGATGGTGCAGGGCTGCAAAGTTTAGCTGTAATGGAGTGCCACCCCTGTAACCTCAGTGACTAGTGCTCTGCTGTTTGCCCCGTGGCTCCGCTCTCATCTACATTCCCTTACAGCTGTTATCAGCAGCAGGCCTGTTTACCTGGCCTCGGGTCACTGACAGCCAGTCGCATGTTTGGCCGCCGGAGACAGATAAGGCGTCTCTCCACCCACCTACCTAAAGACTTTATCACTCTCCACTGTGTGTGTGTGTGTGTGTGTGTGTGTGTGTGTGTGTGTGTGTGTGTCTCTGTGTGTGTGTGTGCTGATAACCCCTGGCCCAAGCACTAGGCTAAGGCCAGCTTTCAGTGTTTACAACGGGTTGGATCAAAGCAGGCTCAGTGTGCAGCCGGTCAGCGGACCTGCCGTTTGGTCATACATTAACTATAGGCAGGCTGTGAGAATGTTTGTGCGTGATGGTGTGTTTTCCCAGTCAATAATCCTGAACCGAACAAGGCCTGGAGTAGTTTTGTTGAGTAAGCACAACTTGCATTGCAAAGTCTCTGCATGTCACAGCTTAGCATGTATACGTAAATTAAAGAGGCACACAATATCTTAACTTGGAAGGTGATGGCTGCATTTATTAACTATTAATATGTTTAATTTATCTCATTCCTGATTAAATACAATGTATTGTGTATATACACCGATCAGCCAAAACAATATTGTGTAGCTCCTTCTTTGGCCGCCAAAACAGCCCTTACCGATCGATGCATGGACTCCACTAGACCTCTGAAGGTGTTCTGTGGTATCTGGCACAAAGACATTTAGCAGCAGATACTTGTGGAGGTGTTGCCTCCATGGATCGGACTTGTCTGTCAACACCTTGACTCGTTGTGTTCATCAAACCATTCCAGAACCATGTTTGCAGTGTGGCACAGCACATTATGCTGCTGAAAGAGGCCACTGCCATTAGGAATACCATTTCCATGAAGTTCTGCAACAATGTTTAGGTAGGCGGTACGTCTCATTCACCACATAAATGGCAGGACCCAAGGTTTCCCAGCAGAACATTGTCCGAAGCATCACACTGCCTCCACCATTTTGCCTTCTTCCCATAGTCCATCCATAGTACAGGCCACCTTCTTCCATCGCTCCGTGGTCCAGTTCTGATGATCATTGCATTGTAGGCGCCATTGGATGGGGGTAAGCATGGTCACCCTGACCGATCTGCGGCTATGCAGTCCTATATGCAACATACTGCAATGCACTGTGTGTTCTGACACCTTTCTATCAGAACCAGCTTTAACCTTTTCAGCAATTTGAGATACAGTAGCTCTTCTGTTGGATCGGACCACACGGGCCAGCCTTGGCCACAAGTGAACCGCCGGTTCTTGGACCACTGATGGTAGGTACTGACCACTGACAGGTGCCATTGTAAAGAGATAATCAATGTTCTTCACTCTACCTGTCAGTGATCATAATGTTATGGCTGATCGGTGCATGTGGGCACCTGTCCTGGCTTTAGTGCTTTTGGCAGCTACAATGGAAAAAGCCAACAGATATTACATCCTTTCTACAGTGGCAAATTCTAGTTTTAATAGTGTTAAGTATTTATTTAAAGCAAAATCTTAATCATTAAAAAACATTTTTAAAAAACTAATATAACCAACATTGTAAAACAAAAACATAACATTCTCAAAGTACTGATAGTATTCTCTGCAACACTACTGCTTATACCGCAAGGTGTTCCTGTTATTTTATCCCTCCTGTGTATGATATTAGTTTTCATCAACTGATTGTTGTTGGTGCCTTTCAATCCACAATTACTGTCTGGCTTTTGCTTTCCATATTGGAACACCAGCCACATCGTTTTTTTTCCATAATATGATCTTATGTTTCCTGTTCCCCAAATAAAAACCTGAACTGATGTCAGCGGGGTGTTCGACCAGGTCTTGTGGGCATTATGACACTTTCCCTACGGTCCTGTAGAGAATACATAGTGTACCTGTATTGTTTTTCAATCTATAGAAGGAAAATCACACAGGAATTTGTTTGGGTAAATGACAGCAATCTGGCTCATTGCCAAAAAAGGCAGTACCCAAAAATTGTTAATGATCCTAAACAATATATTACAAAATATGTCCCATTGCAAAAGCTTTAAACAAAAGTTGAATTAGGAGAAACCAGTGGATGCTTTTTGCATTCAAAAGCAATATTTTCAAGTGACAACATTTTTTTGTTATATCTGGATGAATGTGCCGATTGCTATGTTATTGCAGAAGCTAATATAGCTAATGTAGAAAAACAATAAATAAAGTGGAAACAAAAAATGCTACAGTACTTCATCTCATGGTGTTAACACCACTGATTCCATTATACTATGCTTATACCACGGCCAGGTTGCTAATGTTCTCTAGTACTGTCACTTTTAAAATATCAACACATGGTGGATAAGAGTTATGTTGCAAGCTAAAGCACCCACTAATAATCAGAGTGCTAGCCGCTGGTAGGCATTGACCCATTCAAAACACTACAAGAATTGGAACTGGAGTATTTCTGGGTATTTGCTGTACAAAACTGCAATCATCGTGCCACTCTCTGTTGTTGTACTTTGAGCTGGATTCTAATACTTTAGCTTTTGCTTGATTTGGAAGTGAAAAGTGAGTATATGTGTGTGTATCTGTGTCTCAGACCTTGGCCTCAGTTTCTCCACGATGCAGGGTATAAAGATGGTGGACAGCACTCTGTGAGGATGCCCATGGGTGGGTGAGAATCTGAAAGACGTGAAAATCATGGCCCAGAGTGTCGGCAGTCACCAGCAGCATTCCTACAATACAATAAACACACGCATTAGGAATCACTCCCACAGCTGGCTTCAACATAAATGGGTTATTATCGTCACAATTGTTACTGTTTATGTACTGTGGTCTTTGTTTCAATGCGCAATGAATTTAGAATGTTGTGAATGTGTAATTTTTGCCTTTTCTGTATTGCATCCTTCATTAAATATTTGTTAGTAGTGCTTAATACAGCCATGTCTAGTACATATTGTGTGCATTACCATCTATATTATTTGTATTCCTCCTCTGCCTGCTGGGTTGCTATTTTAGTACGTATTTGTTATGGATCAGGACAGGAACTACAATTCAACAGACTGAAAAAGATGTTCTCAAATCACAATAAAGGTCCTTTTCCACTTTTATACATGATGGTTGTTTTACTCATCTTGGTGACCCTTGATGACATCGGTCTTGTGATTGTCAAAACTAAATTACATACTAAATCGCTGTTTTAGATTTTATGATATGTTACTTACAACACTATATATTATATGCTCAAAACTGCCAGCTTCCTTGCCTGGACTTTAATTAGGACTATCTTAACCAATGTGATGTAATATAACCTTAAACTTGTAAGTGAAGGTTACTAACATTTCAGTTCAAAACATACATTCTTCAATGTTGCTCCCAGTCTTTCAGTAGCAATTCTTGAATTCCTTTTATTATGTAAAGATACTCTTAAATTGTGCCGATGTGTTTAAACGTTGCCACTGGTAGGCTGGTAAACTGATACAAAGGCCAACCAAAATATTTTAACTGTATTTCACTCTAGCGGCTCACACGAAGGCATCCAACACTACCAACTGTGCAGAACACATGCTAGACAGCATGACAGAGTTACTGTGCCTTTAAAACAAACAAACCAGCCCATTAAAACAAAGCCAGCTATCGTTTGTCGCTGTCATAAAATGCAGCCTTCCCTCGCATAATAGCTTGGTCTGGTTAAAAGTAGGACTCCAGTCGTGTGCTTCTTCAAGAACAGACAAGATGATGAGTGTCTGTAAAAGAGAGAATCTATGTATTCATACATCTGTGTATGGTCATTGGTGTGTGTGCACTGAGATTCACTGAAACACTGAACCACAGCTCAGCACAAGTGTAACCCCCAGTGACAGGCCCATTCATTTGGTCTCGTTTTATTTGAAGCTCGTCAAACTCCAGAAAGTATAGGCCCTCACCATAAACAACATGCTCAACAAACCACACCAGAAAAAACCCAGATCTAAACCGGCTTGGTTAGGAAAAACGCTGCACTGCTTTTCAAGCGCAACCCAAAACCATCCCCAGAAGCCTTTTGAGATGTTACAAACAAACCCATAGATCAGGAAGTAACTCAAAATGCATCACTGATACAGTGTAAGATTTGAAAAAAACCTCTGTGCTTTTGACGACTTCCAGGCATTAATGATATTAAAGTAATTAGTAATTTTTCCTATGAGTTTTTCCCCATGGAATCTTTTATGTGGAGGCTGCAGTAGGTTTTAATTAGTGGCCAGGCTTTATTGGGTGGCATGTCAAATGTGAAAAGAGGAGGCTGGAATGGCAGGAGATTAAAAGGATTCAGCAACACGTGTAAGGAAGATGGAAAACTCTCTTTGGGGAAAAAAATAAATAAAAAGCGTGCTACAAAATTTTGCACATTCATTCAGAGTTGAAAGGTTTCTTTTTTAAGACTTGTGTATGACTAAAGAACAGTTTTATTTAAAGATGACGAAGAGGTGGAATGAGAGAGGTACAGAGTGTATAAGTGATGGGGTCATGCAGATTATAAGAGGTGGAGGGAGGAGAAGAGAAGCCAATGAAGTGTGCATTAAGACAGTGGTTAGCTATTCATGCTGTATCAGAGCGACCAGAAAGCCATAGAGCTAAGGCCCAGGGCCTGTAAACTCTTGAAAACCCACGCCCCAAACGAGGTGCCAAGCCACAAGAAGCATTTGCGTCAACTTGGAATACAGAGAAAAAAAGGACAGGGCCCTTCTAATTATAGAGTCTGGAAACGGAAGCGCAGGGTGATTAGGAGTTGAGGCGCTGCGGTCTGTTTATCTGGGAGCTTCCTCTCGCTCTCGAACCCTTTCTCCCCCACACTCCACTCTTTCTTTCTTTCCTTTCTTTCTTTCTTCCTTCCTCCTCTCTCTGTTTTGGTCGGCCCCCGCCCACCCAGTGGCTGGCGAGACTGGCCCCTGGTTTTCTGAGAGATGAGACTTGGCCGCTGTGTTCTGGCCAGAGCCAGTGCTTCTCTTCTGCTGATGGTAGAGTCTGGACTCCAAAAAAGTAACAGCTCAGAGAGCTGGGGAGCTTTGAGAGTGCGAGTGCCCGAGGACTGGGGCTTTTGTGGCCTTGTTGAAATACAGAGGCCCTCGCCGAGAGGCGTCAGTCGGTTAGCCCGCGGGAAGGCCAAATTAAAAAGTAGCTGAACCGCTCGGCGGGTGAAAAGAGAGGGTTTCGGGGAAACCAGAGGCTGGCTGTAGCCGGGTTTGACACATCCTATTTATAACACCTTGTCCCAGGGGTTACAGTGTTATTTACGATGTTTTAGTACCAAAATCGCTGGCACACGCACTTAGACATGCATTAAACTGCAAGGGATGACCTCTAATTTGCCATGTGTGCAAGACATGCGTCCGTATGGGACATGAGGGAAGTGATATAATCATTTCCATAAATATCTGCTTTTGCTTTCTGTTTTTTTTTTTTTCTTTTTGTTTTGTTTTGCTGCAGGCTTTACTGTCCCATCTCTGACCATGCAAACAGAAAACATCTGTTCAATCCCTTTAATAGTGGGAGGATGTTTCATTTACAAAGTGGTTGGGCTAGCTCTAGTCTTGACAAAGGCAGATGGGACGAGGGAGTGGGACAGAGAAAGAAAGAGGGAACAGCAAAGAAAGAAATAGAGAGAGCAACAAAGAGGGCGGTGATTTCCTTGGCAACACAAAATGCCACAACAAAACTAGTCCACTTTTTAATTAACAACACTAGGTTCAAAAAAGCTTTGAAAATCGGAAAAATCTCAAATTATAACCATGTGGAAGGCATAAAGCTTACAAGATGGAGTACTTGGGGGACTCAGATAGCTTTACTGTTACCAGGATGCATAAACTTCAGAGCAAATGAGCCCAATGCACAAATGAAAGAGTATCCATCGTAAGACAAAGCTTTGTCTTCAGGGCTGCCAATTTGGGGGGAAGGACAGGACTCATTGTGTGTCTGTATGTACTTATGCATATACAATACAGTATCATTCTGCATTCTATATACACAGCAAACCAAAGTGTTAGTGTTGCTATGGGCACTTCAACCACCTAGGAACCATTCACGATCATTTATCTACCCACAATCCTCCCACCATCCTTTCCCCTTATTGACTCTTTACTACACACCAATCCACCTACATGTTATCTTTTCCAGTTTAAAAAAGAAAAATGTAAGGCCTGACCTGTTGGATTCAGTCAAGAAATCTTGAAGACTTCCTTAGCAGACTGAGGAGAGAGTTTGGCTTTTAAACCATAAAATATTCTGATCCTTACATAAGTAAAGTTGCTACATATAAAGTTGAGTTAAGTAGATTTATAGGTATGTGTTCTGTTAACCAGTGCAAATGGAGCGACTGGCTACAGTGCTAATTGAAGAAGATGAGATTGGCCAACTAATCCTCTCACGACCACACTAATATATGAGCAGTTTTATTTCCACTGGGCAGCAGGGTAGGCATTAGGGTTAGTCATATTCTAACAGGCCAAAGTCAACCATCTAAGAGACAGTTTGGATATCATTTTATCATGGGCCTTCATTTTCTCTTCCAAAAAGGTTTGGCTAAGCTGGGGGTCTCTTAACGACCTGTCTGATCATCTGACTACTTGTGTTTCTTGCCCTGCCCTGAGATCAGTTTTCCTGATGTCAGCAGTTAATTTGGTGAGTATGAAAAAACAATGACCAAACCTATGAAAATAAGATCTAAGTTGTAATAAAGTAGAACTATCCATTTTTTTTCTTTTTGTTTATTTGGTTATTAAAACCTTTTGGCCATTTTACAGTTTGAAAACAAACTTGGCAGTGATCTCTGGTCATCAAACTATGTGCCAGCATTGATGTTACTAAATTACTTCAAACTTTTCTGCAGACATATACCGTATGCTGATGGCAATGTACTTGTGATAAACTAGGATCATCTGATAATATCAGTCTGGATGATGTATTTGTTGGGCTCTACTGAATACTAAAACTAGCCATAGCTTAAACTTTAATTAAGAAAAATATTACCCATACAAAGCAGAAATATGTTGAACCCTAATTTCTAGATAGTGAGCTATATTAAAGGCACATCTATACTATTATAGAGAGATTAAGGTGCTTGTGTTTCATTTGATGTACAGCGGGCTGAAACCAAGGGTTTAATTTTTCTATGCGCTTCACAGGCAGACCACCTGTGGGCACTTAGATATGAACAGATATGAAGAAAGGTGTGTGGGGCTAACCTAGCTGAGAAGCTGCCATTAGTTTGATATTACTATGCTGGAACGCCGGCTCTTTTAACAGGGCAAAACTCGCTTGGCTTTAAAGTTGTGCCGACACACAAGGGGCAAGCACCGTAGCGGTCAAGTTCACAAAGCGTGACTGTTCTCAAGGCAGAGCTCCAGGCTTGTTCTTTCATCACCCTAAGTGGAAAACACACTACTTAACTCTGTTTTTAATGGAGCATTTACATATTTGCACACTTCCTGCTGGAATTGTTTAAAAGAAAAAAGGTTTTATTTTGTCATATGCCAGAAGGCTATCCAGTGGATACAACACAGGATGAACAGGTTGCATTAGAAGGTGAAAATGTTAACAAAGTCTGTTTCTACTTCACCTGCAAGAGTTCATCCGCCAAAGCCACAAACCCAATTTACTGCCACTAATTCCAATTCCCAGTGAATCCTATTACTTTTACTCTGTTTTCTTTCTGTGGTTTTCCAACATGGGACAAACATGTTCTCACAGCAGCTTAGAGGGAACTTTAACACCAGCCCTCTTTAAATGCCATTTTTGAAAAGCCCCAAAACAAATTGCTCCCATTCACAATCTCCTGATAAAGAATTTGGGACTGTGATCAACCCTTAATCTCTTTTCTGAGCAAAGAGGCAGACAGTGAGGCTGCAGAGGTAAGCTCTTTGCATTTTGTTCAGTTGTGTTAACTAATGAACTCCCTTTCACATTCACAGCCGCTGGTCATATGTAAGATTTAACAAAGCTCCAATTGTCCATTGATTTAAAAGAATGAAACTGGAAGGGAGCTGTGTGTGTTACGAGAGAAGAGAAAAAGTTAGACCATCCTTTCCTTTGGCTGCATGAGTAAGTTCAGTTAATTGGAATTTAAGTTTTTGTAAAATTTCTGAAATGCAAAATCAATATTTCTTGATTATTTTGTCTGTCAAACAAACAATGCCATGGATCATCAAGAACATTAGTTCACAATCGTGATTCACAAACAATAATATAAACTGCAACATGGACATGTGTGCAGACTGAGTAGCTGCAGGGATATAAAGAATTATGCACAATAATGACAGCCTTGTAAGTGCTGATACACACTAATATTTCATTTATTTGTCTCAGGATGTTGGTCAGTTGGTCTGTTCATCTGTTTATGTATTCAGAATCAGAATACTTTATTGATCCCAGAAGGGAAATTGCTTTTTGATACAGTTGCAGTGCTCAATAGAAGTTATTGGGGGAAAAAAAGAATAATAAACATTACAATATAAATAAAGATATAAATGTTATTGCACCTAAGTTAATTGCACAAGAGGCTTGATAGAGTTATTGCACTATTAGAGTCCAGTGTTCTCCTCCACCCCCTCACTGTCTGTCAGAGTGAGGAGTTGTATAGTTTGATGGCCACAGGCAAGAAAGATTTCCTGTGGCGCTCAGTAGTGCATTTAGGAATGGAGCTTAGGAATTTAATACATGGCTAAATGTTACTGCATAATAATTCTAAATTGGTTTCTAAAAACTAAAAGGAATAGTTCTTGGAAACAGGCTTATTCCTCTTTTTTCTGAAAGTGAGATGAGAAGACCAATATCAGTCTCATTTATCTGTTAACTACGGAGCTGGAGTCAGGACATAGTTAGCCCAGCTTAGCATAAAGACTGGATGGGAAACAGCAAGCCTGCCTCTTTCTAAAGTGAAAAAAGCCTACCTGTATAGCCAACCAATACAGTTCTGTATTTGACACACAAATATGAGATTGACTTCAATCTTCTCATCTCGCTGTTTGAAAGAAAGTGAACAAGCATATTTCCAAAAAGGTTGAACCGCTTTAACAGTAAAATATTTCTCTACCATGGGCTTCTGGAAATGTCATAGTCAACATTTTTCTCCATGTATGAGTCTGTCTGAGAACATTAGAGTAGTGACAACTACATTTGTTGGTATCACATGTCTAACAGTATTGGTATTTAGTTACAAAAGGCAATTTGAGTGACAGGATATATATAGGAAGCCTCCTGCTACATCATCTACATGATCTAACCCTGTTTAGGGACACTGGTTGAAGTTTGACCCCTACCACAGAGCCTGGTGGCTGAGCAAAAACCCTGTTTCCCTCACACATGACCCTTAGACATCTACCCTGTCTAACACAAGTGTTATTGCATCATGCAGTCCCAGTATACCTTACATAAGAATGTTTCCAACACACTTCCCATTTTCTTATGGATGTGTTTTTGTTAATATCCAGAAAGTCTAATGATGTGTGCCTCATTAACCCAGCTGATCTAAACACACCTGAGTTGCATCATGCCACATTTCAAAATGATCGTGACAAAATGAACTTCTCCTACGTGTGCTGTTTATTGGTAAAATAAGTAATATGGAAAAAGATGTGATAATTCTGTGTGGTCTAATGGGGTTTGTTTTCCACAGGGGGACCAAAGGCAAAGACATCAGCACCATCAAGTCACTGAGGGTTCTCCGAGTGCTCAGGCCTCTCAAGACCATCAAGCGTCTTCCAAAACTCAAGGTTCTGCTCCAGTGTTTTGGTTTATTATAATTCATTTAGCCAAGTTAGCAGGGCTTAACTGTGATTAAGCAGGAAACAGGAGTGCTAGTTTATGCCCTTTGTTATACTGTATCATTGTGCTTGGTATGATAGCACCATAATTAGCCCACCAATTACTTAAAACTCAACGTACCTATAACGTGTTCATCTGTCTATGAATATTTTCTGACTTCTCTAGCCTGTCTGTGGCCCGCGAGATATAAGTCTTTAAAAGTGACTAACAAATATATAGTTTCATTATTTTCAAATCATTCCCTAAAGGAGCTGGTCACTGTAGTTTTTAGCAAATGTTACTCAAACGGCGAAATTTGTTGGGGAGGATTATCAGCGGTGTATTAATACAAAGTAGTTGCTCTAGTGAGTATTTATGGCCAATTGATGTGTTTTTAAATAGTTTTTGGACAACAATGAATCTCTATGGCGCACAGGAATAAGATATATCGGAGTTTGGATACACACACTACTTGTTAGTAGTATACATTCATTGTTGGTTTGGAAGGTATCATCATCTTATTTTTCAGTTATAAATGTAATAATATAGCGGTGATGTATGCCAGCATACAGACCACTGGTTAAAGTCACCAAACCAGTTCTCAAACAGGTACAAGTGTTCCGGAAGGGTCCTCAGAGACACTTAGGGACTGTTTCAACATCACGGACTGGAATGTGTTCAAAGAGGCTGCCACCTTCAACAACATCACAGCCCTTCAAGAATACACATATACAGTCACTGCCTACATCACCAAGTGCATCGATGATGTAACAGTCCTTAAGACCATCACTGTTCAGACCAATCAAAAACCATGGCTGACAAAGGGAGTTCATAGGCTCCTGAAGGCTTGAACGCTGCCTTCACAGCAGGAGACGAGGTGGGCCTGAGGACAACAAGGGCACCAGAGTGGCAAAGAGCAGTACTCTAGGAGGATAGCACCAGTGGCGGGCCGTGCATTTCACACCTAGGCTTTCAGTGATGTCTTACTTAGTCCGACTTCAATAAATACCTCTCATAATACCATCATTTATGACACTACGTGACCACGGCTGGAGGAATAGTATACAGAAACACACTTACGCACTACTGGGCATTGCATCACCTCAATTGTGTACAAAACTGACTATTATCCAGTGCATTTAAAAATCAATAAACTCGCATCAGCAATTAAAACATATCTCTACGTGGTACTGACAAAACAAAAAAATAAAAGGGTATTTAAAATTATCTGTCCAAAAAGTTTTAATAAGTTTACATAGAATACAGGCAAGCTTTAACAAGATTGTACAATAAATTGCAAAATCGCAGTTTAATTACAGAAAGACACCAACAAGACACAGCCAGCGGCACAATGAAATACAATGACACAGGTCTCTTTGAGTACAACCACACAGCTGCGCCAGCGAGTGATTGGACCAATCGCAGGACGCGTACAACGTTCAACGTGAGGCCTTCTAGAAAGCCTACTGTCAACAACTGATTGGCTATCGCAACTGTCTTTCAACTGTACTCTTGGTGAGAGAGGTAAAGAAGAACCCAAAGATCACTGTGGCTGAGCGCCAGAGATGCAGTAGGAAGATGGGAGAAAGTTCCACAAAGTCAACTATCACTGCAGCCCTCCACCAGTCGGGGCTTTATGGCAGAGTGGCCCGACGGAAGCCTCTCCTCAGAGCAAGACATATGAAAGCCTGCATAGAGTTTGCCAAAATACATATGAAGGACTCCCAGAGTATGAGAAATAAGATTCTCTGGTCTGATGAGACCAAGATTGAACTTTTTGGCGTTAATTCTAAGCGGTATGTGTGGAGAAAACCAGGCACTGCTCATCACCTGCCCAATACAATTCCAACAGTGAAACATGGTGGTGGCAGCATCATGCTATGGGGGT
>JAVQJL010075421.1:0-24479 GCA_036024295.1 Nannoperca obscura | reverse complement strand
TATGGCCAAATAGCAGGAGGAGAACATGATGCTTCTATTTCCACAGAAGAAGAGAGAGGGGGGGGGGGGGGACCCCATCTCAAGTAAACATTTGAAACAGATGGCAATTTCAAAGCAAGCCTCATCAATCTTTGTTGACACTACCCCCTTTCTAAAACTACTCTTATTTTGGATATTTGCAATTATAATACATACTGTAAGCTCATATGAATATCAAATTAATTACCGAACACACTGGAGTAAATACCTCTTTTATAACTCCTTGTTAAAAGTGAAAAGTTCTTGACTATGGTTGGATGGCGTGTTAATTTACAGTGATATCTAATCCCAAGTTACTTCACATAAAAGGCATTACTATACATATTTTAATGGGGAGGTGGTTGTTTTCCAAGCAATTTTCTGCTAGAGTACATTTTTAATTTATTCATATTTAATTTATTGGTTTCTGCATACCCGCTCAGTAAAACTAATCAACACCATGTATGGGCCTCTTAAAGCCACATCTCTCCTTGGCAGGCAGACAGGCAGCCTCTGCATTAGGATAAGCTCTTCTCTCTTGTGCACAGAGCTGGGTGAAATGCCCCGCATTCAGTCGAGCAGGATACCACCTCGAAGGAGACTGTTTAGTTCTTACAAACAACCTTTTAATCGGGGGGTGGAAAATGAAAAGGCCCAGCCTTGAGTGATCCAAAACATTTCAATTTCTGTGGATAGTGACCACCGTCACTGCTCTCAGAATGTCGTCCACTGGGGACAATGCCCCCCCCCCCCCCTCTTTCTGTTACTTCCTGCCCTCAAACTCCTTTGCCCTTGAATTGGTTTTATGGAGCTTTGGCAGTCGTTTAGCACACTATGACTGGAGTTCTTATCACCTGACTCCGCTATACACTCAAAATATCTATCGACCCACTGACACACCTTGAGAAGGGATCTACACAACCTTACACATGGAAATGATTTCAATTAATTACCATTCCCCTTTGACAAGGCAGAGAGGAGGGGGGGAAACAAAGGAGCCCAGACAACAGGAGCATTTCTCTGGTGTAATGTGCACCATGTGTAATGAGCAGCAGAAAGGTCATTTGACACATTTCTGCCAGAATGAATTCATTTATTTCAAGCACTTAATTCTGTAGTCCCCTCATTGGTGTGTGGCTTGGCAGTGCACTGAGAGGGTGCATTACCACAAGTGGAGGCTTAGTTTCCTCCCAACAGCTAGTGCTGACCACAGGTCTGTGGGAATGCCTGAAGAGCAGAGAGATAGTGAAATGGAGTGTGGGAGATCCAATCACCCTTTCTATCATAGGAAAATCGCCTCCATCACCTTCAGCGTAATTGGAGCATTCATTACAGTTCAGTAAAAATGCAGGTTGCCATTAGATGGGCAATTTAAAAGTAGGCTTCTGGAGAATGAGAGACTTGAGGGGTCACGATACGGGGTCACAGTCAAGTAAATAATGGGAATTGGTCCCATGAGGGTTGGAAAACCACAAAGCCCGTGGTCACGCACCAAAATACAACTCGGCACAGGAGAGAGGCAGGAATTCAATCATCAGACAGAAAATAAAATGCCCCCTGTGCTCTCGCAACATCACAATAATTGCAAATAGAGGACTTTCTATGCAGTTTACCGTCATGTATGTACTCTAACTTGATGAATGACTCTTGTGTGAGAACTGGAACTATTCTGTTATTTTATTCACAACAATCACATTTAAGTATAGAAATTACATGTACATACAACTATAAGATTGTATACTAAACTTTATTTTGCATTTACCAAGATGCTATACCCACATATACTGTGCGTATACTGTGAATACCAGATTGTGAAGTTGATCATCAAATTCAAGAATCGTCCTTAAACTCTCCACATCATGTTGAAGTGTAATCTAACATGGTAACCTTTGGTGGTAATGATGTTGCCTTCAGCTGCATGGTATGAAGGTATTATTGGAGCAAAACAACTGGTTTTGAAAATACTCTACAGGTGTGCACCTGGATGTGAAAATTTTTAATGACTTCACATTTTTCATAGGCGTGTGTGAATGTGTTTTGCACCAAATTCACAGAAGCAACTGTAACAAAAATGTGAGCGTATGATTTCCTTAATTTGTGATTTGTAGCAAAGGATTTCTGCACCTGCAATGAAGAACTTGAGATGGTGTAACTGCTGTGTTGTGTTTGTGGGAGAGAAAACTATTCTTCAGGTTTGCTTCTCTGTAAAGCATTTTTCTCTGTGACTTAAAATTTACTGTTACATGTGTGACTATACAAAGTACAAATTCCACTGTCACAGGTGCCAATAATACCTTCATACACTATAGAGACCTCATTCCAGCTGGATTTGTTTTTATATGTACTGTTGTGTTGCTGCTTACGTTTAGTTATGTTTTCACATTTTCTCTGTAAGCTAAACCAGAAACATTTGCTTGATCAAAGGAAGAATATTAAATATGTTTAGGTTTGAAAACATAGTTGTTACTTAAGTTCTGAAGGTTATTTTATAAAACTTTATTTTTAACAAAGAAAGCACAACAATAGCTCATCTGCTTACTGTACGTGCCGTAGCGCTTCACAAACTGCAAACATGCCTGAAGTCACCACTGATAACATGATTTTAGATTCTCTTTGAGATATTTAAACACTCTCACAACAAATCTGCGTATTTATTTCTTTGTGAAGCTCCCACTAATGACTATGTTTTTGTAGGAGAAAATGCTTCTACATTAAATATGAATAAACACATCATGATGAAACAATTAGGCAATGGTCTTCTGTGTAGCTGGTTTAAGTATTCCGATGCTTAAAAAACTGATAACAAAAGCTGCAGAGTATTCACAAATTAACCTCACTTCTCAGTGGAAAAGAATGTAATTAATGAGTTTTGCACTGAGAAAACTCTCACAGGCCCTCCCTCCCCTTTCAAGACAGAACCTTCACGATTTATAAAATAAGATAATAATCAATCAGAGGTTTGCTTGCCTATTGGAAGGGAAGCCCAGAGGTTCATAATAGGATGACACACGGCCTCGGAGTCAGGAGCTCTCACACGGCATATGGGGTGTGCTTTCCTCCAGGCCTTTTACCACTCAGGAGGCAGATTGGACTTCTCACTCTCAGCTACTCCGCATTATTGTCCATTATCACACCGTGGTCCATGTGTAAGGTGACAGTGGTGCTCTGATGGAGAGGCGACAGGGGGACCTAGACTGCAATAACATATTATTAGCTTTTTTCACAGCTCCACTGGGCTGGATTTACACTGGATATCCAGAGACCTCAGAGGGCAGCCCACTGTCACAGCGGTGTCCACCAGCAGAGCAATTGCCAGAGATACACAGGTGTGCATGGACTGAATAGCCTTGCACCCATGCAAGGCACAAACAGGGCACGTGTACACACACACATACACACACACACACACACGCACATACACGCAGGCACACATACAGAGTGTGTCAGTGTGCCTGTAATCAGTGACAGGCCTTTTCCAATTAGCCTCAGTGTGCTGTCATTCTTGTGTGCTATTGTAGTACTGCATGTTCTCCTTTTGTTCTGTAAACTGTAAACACATCTCCTGCCATCCCAGTCTGTGGTGTGTCTGAGTCAACACATATAGAAAGATAGATAGACAGATAGAGAACAGATAGAGTATCAGAGTGCATTCAAATTCCATAAGAGAGAGAAAGTGTGGCACATCTGCCGCTCCTGTTTAATGCAAGATGCTCTTGTCCTTGGTAATGTTAACAGTCTCCCTTGTGACTGATGCCTCTTGTCCCAGCCCTGTTTATAAAACAGTCAGAACTTCGTTAAGGGACAATAACATCAGCCAAGCTCAATTATGGTGACATTTTGCTGACATGCAGATTGCCTCCCCTCAATCTTTTCTTTATGTAAAATACTGATGTGCCAGTCACATATGGATGGATGAACTTTGGGAGAATCAATGGTATTGATGAATCATAGATCATACAAGTCAACAAGACTGACACCAGAAGAGTGAATTCATCGCACGTGGAAAGTCAATATTGAATGGTAATCATAATCAGACAAAATGAGTTATGTACAATCAATAGCACAATTATGATAGTACGTAGGACTTGTCCTTGCAATACAGACAATAAGTGCATTCAAACAGGCTGCATTGTGTTTATTACAGCATGAGCCTGTGTTGATGTCTATGCATTCATACTGGCATCCTTTAGTTATTTATGGTGACACACTTTATCTCAGGCAGCTTATTTAATAATATAGATCCTAATAAATATACCAAGGATGCTTTATTGCATACTGTGTGTCTGTAAAAAAAACATTACTATGAATGGTTAGAAACTATGGAAGTTACCAGTTTTGTTCTGAAATATGTCAGATGGAGAGTGTCAGCGGGAGAGCACAATAAGCCTGATAAATACAGTGACATGATGACATTTGATTGTCCTTCAGTTTGCCCTGAATCGATAAAAGGATTGCAAGGTGTTTCAGAGGAGCAACAACCAGCAGCTTCATCTGATGTTGGTGGTAAAAAAAGTTACCAAACAATGTTCCCAAATGAAATAACTGCTACAAACATACAGTTCATCACGGTAGCGGACATTTTGTCTCATCTCTCCATATAACCGGTCAATTTAAATGTTCCGTATGTGAACAGCCAACGCAGATTTGGACGCAGATCAGTCCAGTAAAAAGGACTGTGGAACATGGAAAAAAAAACGAATTTTCCATGTCATTCAGACAGCACATTGACATTGGCACAAGTAACCCTACACTGAGCAGAACAACACTCTTGGACTGCAAATAAATGACCAGGCAGAAGGTGGCAAGCAGAGCAGAAAGAAGTACAGATGATGAAGTAGCGGTTGAGGTTAAACTGCACATGTTGGGTATAAAATGTCTATCTAGAGTTAGATTTAAGATTGGTGGATGACTCAGCATTGGCAGCTTGGTTCAGAAACATTAACATGTCCTGTCAGGTACAAGGACTTCACGATTGGTGGCACAATCAATTGTGGAAGAGCAAAAAAATAAATAAAACAAAGAACAGAAAAATCTGTGTTTCATATTTGCTCTGTATGTCATACTAAATGAGTCATGGAGGAATTATTGTTGAGCAGACACAGGCAGGGGGAGCTGAGGGAAGCTAGGGATTGGAAAATGTGAGTTGACATACTGTAGAGCAGCAAATCAAGAGAATATATCTGGGAGGTGAGACAGGTATCCACACACATGCGCATGCTTAATAACTTTCCTACATATGTATGACCTCCTTTAGGCGTGCTGGTGTGAATATATGCACATTTTTACACACCCTGTATATGAACTGTAATCTGTCACATATGATCTTTTCTCATATCCATGTTGTGAATCAGAGTTTGTTGATCATTTCCACCTTTCCCCAAATCTCACACTGTATTTATAGTATCACTCAGTAACGTCTGCTGTTGTTGATATAACTGCTGATATTACGGGTATACAAAAGTGATTTCTCTTGCACATTTTCATTTCCGTTAAACATATCCAATGTGAGAATCATATATGTTCATACAACTACTTTAAGGTACAGTAATGAGATTGTAACCACTAGTGGCGCTGTACTGTAGTATTGTAATATATTGTTGTTGCACTGTATTAACTGGCTCTCATGCCCCACATACATGACACGAATGAGGTGATGTGATGCACATTTCTGACACTGAGAAGGGAAGGGATGAGAATCATAAAGGTATCAATGAAAACTCCACAGGGTACCTTTGGAGAATCACATTACTACTCACTGTTGCAGTGCCCCAGTGCAGTTTAATATAACATTTCATAACATAATGTAAGGTAAGGCTATCTGATCTGTGACCAGACCTGGTGTTGGGAGTCTAACATTCAGTTTCCGACTGAAAGAAATGGCTATGGCTAATATCAAGACAAATAAGCAACAAAATGAATTAGCAAATGGCTCTGGTTGACGTAACGCCTGCCAGCTATAATTTCTGTATCACCGGATGGTGTTTATATATGGTAGCATGAGCAGGTACTTCCACTCACCAGCTAGTGTAATTGTTACATACTGTTTGCAAAGACAGTTCTGCTGGTGAGAAATTGAGCAGGCTGTTTCAAACTTGAGGGTCTACCTTCTCAGTGTTCACCTCTTGTTGAACAAAGTAGTGTTTGAACTGCTGAGGAGTCCATTTCAAGCCAGCTGAGACCCTTTGCTCCTTATACTTAGTTGAAGAGAAAAGACCTCTAGGCAGCCAAACTCTTGGCCAGATGGTGTACATTTTTTCTAAGGAAGTTATTGAGCAGAAAAAAACCCTCTTTCCATTTTCCATGTGAATTGCTTCTGTTATCCAATATAGCTTGGTGTTAATGTTAGGCAATTTTGTCTTTACATTCAATTTCAATGTTTTGCACTCTGAATTTAAGATGTTCATAGTGAATCATGGCCTCCATAACTGCCATGGCTTCATACCACTCAGGGTAAGTAGGAAAAAGATTTTTCTACAAACTGGGAGACCCTTTAAACCATACACTATTCTTAACCTTGGCCTTACAAAAAGTTGTTCGCTGTCAGCTAACCCTTTTATGTCCAAAACTGCTTGAGTTGGGCAACAGCATCCTGTATATAGCACATCAAGCGCTGCTACCTGACCCAAAATGAACAAGGCCTGACTAAGCTTCAGGCTTAGGTTGGGTTCAGGTTTGGTTATTTTTCAAATGTTATTTATTAAGAAACTTCTTAGACATGTGATGCAATTCAAAATACAAATGCCCAGTGGGACGAGGGAAAGAGACAGAGTTAAACCAATGCGATGCATTAGCCTGGCGAGTTAACAGTCAGTAATGGATGAAAAAAGGAAAAAATACTGTATATCTTCAGCTCTTAGGCTGACTTCAGGTCTCAAATGTTTTTGAACCAGTAGTTGAATTGGGTCTTAAAGATGCAGGTATTAGTGGGTCTCATTTTTTCAAAACTCTCATATATGCAACTTTATTTGCATATGTTTAATGACTTGTAACGGATTTATGTTCGTCATACAAGTCAAACATGACAACATTAAATAAAATTTTCTTTTTGAGGTGCACGAAGGAGTTACCCATACTCATGGCATAGTAACACATTGTACATGTAGACACAGACTTATTCACCATTACAGATGGGCTCAGGCTGCTCCTCTCTCTCTCTCACACACAAACAAACACATGAGGATTTATGCAACTCAAAGAGATATTCATATATTTTCAAGAGTGAATATAATCATCAAAACAAGCTCTCTCTCTCTCTCTCTCTTCCCTTTCTCGCCTGTGACTACAGCAATAAAACGCATTACGTATGACTCACATGATGTGAGGCTCCTTTTTCTAATAAATTCTCCAGAGACTGAGCCAGCCTCTGTCATCTTCATTAGAAGATGACAGCTTTTCTCCATCAAAAGGCTCATAGTAAGTGCTTTGAATCAGACGCTGTAATTGCTGACCAATGAAAATACTCAAGGCTGTGCACAAACAGTTTTCACCAAAGCCTTTTATCAACTTTTTTCTTCATTATTTCCACTTAACTACTGACAGTTTAGAGGCCACAGAATTTTCCTTTTGCCTGGACTGCGTGCAACATATTGTAAGAGGGACAACCCATAAGCTCTACCATGTGAATTAATGTAATATCCCTCAAATAAAAGGTGAGTGGGGTTGAAGACCTGCACCTTAGATTTTCTGAATTAGACATCCCTTTGCCCTTCACTCTGTTGTCTTTAATTCACTGGCTTTTGTTGATTAACCATAATGAGCTGACTTACTATAGACCCCAGGCCAGCCCCCTCCCTTTGTGAGGTGGTACAGATTAAAAAGTCCATCCAGGCAGCCGTCATAGGGGGTCAGCACAAATCAGATGGAAGAGCTTTCTTGTGTCTGGCAGCCGACACTTTCAAATGTTAATGGGTGGGGGCGAACAAAGTTGAAGTGGGTCTGAAAATGCTAATTGTCCCTAATTCATGTAAATAGGTTTCTTAATGGAGGAATTAAGCATTTTAAATATGCAATTGGAGGCAATCAGTCCTTTCATTTGGTGGGGTGGCACAGGTGTAGTGGATTGAAATTCATCTTTCACACAGGGTGGCTCATTTGTCATTTGGCTGTGTTCAGGCATAGATGATGGGGACTGGAAGAGAGGTCCTTCTGCACTGTTATGTACAGATATCGGTGAGTGAAATACGTTGCACAGACTTTTTTTTTGTATTCGTGTTGTTGACCATATGAAGAAAAAGCAATTAACCCAGACTCTGATCAATACTGGTAAATACTGCCAGTGCGAAAATATAATGTGTTCTCCCCACTTAAAGAAGCAATATGCTTAGATATTTATGCCTTTATAAGATGTGTATCTATACTATATATAAAATGTTTGTATAACCCTATATATAACTACAGCAATATAATCATTGTCATGTTTGGAAAAAAAAAGTGTGCAGCACACAACAAAGGGACGAGGCCTACGTACCTACATATCACAGGCAGAGGAGCCACAGAGTGGACAGCTCTGACTTATTATTCTGATCATCTCAAACAGACAATAAACCAGGAGGTCATGTTTCAGCATGTAATAACATGGTGTAGCAGCAGGACCAGAGACAGAGGGAAACACAGCGTATGGGCTATGAATCAAGTGGGCAATGCATTGTCTCAGAAAATGACTTATTAGTCAATATAAAAGGGGATACTGTGCCTTTGAGGTGTAAATAGCCGTGGCTCTGCAGAGAAGAGAAGGCAGCCCTGGTTAATGAACGAGACAAGAAAAACCTTGTTTAAAAGGACAAATCAGATCACAAGATTTCAACCCCATTAGCTGCTACTCACAGGGAATGATAATAATGATAAAGGATGGTCGGGCCTTTTGATTTCGGAGTAGCAAACTGTGTTGTCTTGAGAAAAAATCTTTTCCTGGAGGAGAATCAAAGAGCAGTTCATTTTCACACTGACCTTCAGGGCTCAAGGCGGCCAGACAAGGGCACAAACAGATTGAGAATTAATTGGTGCAATTAACATTTTGTGATTATAAGGACTTCAGATCAATACCCTATGCAAATAGCAGTATTGATGTGCAGCAGAAACCTTGTTAATTGTGTTTGGCGAACAAACAGGCCCCTGTTTTACTATTCCATAATGGAACAGGAGGCACGGACAGGTTCAAACTGCTGACCACTTTAGATGCACGAGGACATGCGGCAGTTTCACTCTCCTCCATCTTACCAGTCCACCCCTTCACCCTACAACTCTGCTCAAGACTTTTAAGAAAAGTTGCAAATGCCTCCTTTCTTTTACAGTTTTTAACAGTGGGAATGGGAATGTGAGGAAGAATTGATACACTCTGTGCCGACAACCATTGAAATGAATTAGTTTCAGCTTTATTGCTACGGACTGGATTTTCCACTCTCGTTATTAAACTGCGTTAAAAATGCACTTTCATTTCAAATAAGTACCAGTAATCCTGTTTGCGGACCACAGCAGATGAAGTTAAATATAATTTAAGCAGAAACGGAAACGGGTGGAACAATGTAATCACTGAAAGTGAGATTGAAGTGATGCTATTCTTATCGTTATTATTATTTTCATTACTGTTGGTGTGGAAAGACACTAGTGATGGCAGCAACAACAGCCAGCAGAAGGTGAAAAAAAACAGGGGGAAAAATACTCAATCCAATAACTATCAGAGCCAATAAATCCCTGCCCACTACTGCCAGTCTCACTTTTTTTTGTGTGTGTGACAATTGGCTTATGTCCTGTGGCCTTGAAGAAACACACAGAGCTGGCTATGTACACAAAGCATGACGCTTCTGTTAATTAGCTGAGTTTACAGGCCGAAGCAACAGTTAGCAGGGTCTTTTATGAGCTGTACTGCCTGCTGTGGATGTGGTGTTGGTGTAATGATGCTGTGCTTGATGTGTGCTTACCTGTCTTTAGCAGTGTTGTGTCACATTTGCTGGAATGTAGCACAAAAGGTAAAGACTTTGGTGAAGGCTTTTTTAACCCTGCATTTATTTGATGCATGGATTTTAACAAATTGAAATGATTGATATTAAAATAACTCTACATCCCATTTCACCATAATTTAAAATGAGGTTCTCAAGAGTAAGATTACAGGTTATATAATAAAAATATAACAATTGCCACCGTATTAGCCATTTGTTAGCGTGTTAATTACAGTTAATTCTTTTCAATTTTGGGCTGTGCTCCTTTAGGCATTAGCCTTAATCTCCCTGGTGATGAAGTTGGTGTATTAAACAGAAAGCATTAGAGGGAGGGGAGAGTGGACATGGAATTAAACCATCATACTTATAACCACGTTTAACAAACACCACCACTTACTGGGCTATTTGATAATGATTTGAATCTAAATACCTTACTGTAAATGTGTTTGTGAAGTGAGACCTCATTATATTTAATTTAATTAAACAAGTGCTAAAGTGATGGTTTCCAGCTCGAGGCTGAAGATACCTAAAGAGATATTTTATGAAAAAATAATAACTGGGATTGCTATGCTAAATATCTCTGTGTTAAATCTAAAGTTGTCCTGTACATGTAAAATGTAAAGTTGAGTTCTAAAACACCAAAAGAAACTATTTTTTAATTGAAAATCATAGTGTAATTAATATGGATATAGACTGATTGCTGTGGGGACATACTGCGACCTTTTGGCCAAGCGGTTTTCCAGAATCCATTCATAGGTTGATGCATTTGCACTGCATGATGAACTTCTTCCTTCACTGGATCAATTCATGTTGACGGTCAAGAATGTAAAAATTACGATTCAATAGAACTGCAAATACACGAGGATGAAGATCAATCCACAAGCAAACATCAATGTAAGAGGACGGAGCTGCCTCTGGAAGCTGAAGCAGGATTCACAGTAAAGTAAACATTTCTGGGTAGACGAAGATGATTGTGGTGATGATGACATTGATTCTATCTATTATTGCACCTGTTATAAAATGGATTGTGTCTCTGCTGCAGAACAGAAGAGACAGTTTTTTCTACCAAGCAATCAACATATAAAAGATACATAATGATGACATGTGAATCATTTCCCCAAACACTGTTATAGAGACAAAAATAATGCAGATAGTAAATCATAAAACCAGCAGTCGAAATGCCCATCTACGGTCAGGCTGTGGAGAGCAGGTGAAAAACACACAATAGTATTGCATTTTTAGATGTGGTTCAAAAAGACCTTGTCAAGATTGATGTCTCTCCTGTAGCTATAGTTAATAGTAAGGGAACACTCCTGAAATTAGAATCCACTTCTTTCTAAACGCACCACCTGTGAATCGAGGACATCTGAGAAAAAAAAAATGGAAGGGTACATGTCATTTCTATAGGTTTCCGAGACACAGGGAAAGGAGAACAGCCAATCTGTGAGATGTAATGGATATGTCAAGAATTGCTAAATCATAGGTGTCCAAGGCAGAAAGACAACTAACCCAAACATAATGTCATTCTGGAGGCAGAAAAGAGGCAAACGCAGGAAAGAAGAGGAGAGAAATTGCATTTGAATTTTGGGATGCAAAAATGAGAACAAATATTAACTGTTTGTTTTCTTGCATACTGTTCTTCATTATTACCTATTTGGTGTCTCTGTCCTGGTGCAATATGGAAATGAAGTAATGCTACTTTGCTTAACAATAACACACTGACTTTGAATCCTCTTACTTAAGGTTTGATTGCTTCTTGACGGTGGTTTTAAATGAATTGTGTTGAGGAGTGATAAAGAGCTTATTGCCAGGAATAAAAGCCCAGAGCAATGAAGAAAAGCTACACATGGAGTGGCTAGGCGATACAGGCTATTACGGTGAGGGAATGGTGTCCTTGACTGCCAGGACGGCTTAGAATTTTATTTCATCTTGTTTTGCTGGCTGCTGACAATGATGCGTGACTCTGGCACCGGAGAAAGAGGGCAAGCATGAGAGCCATTTTAGATCTCATTTACATATAGTGTGTCTATAACAGCATGAAAATAACCACGTTTGTATTGTGTGTGCACTTACATATGAGCATGCAACGTGCACGTTTCAGGAGGCATGAATCCACTGTGTGTATGTTCAGGTGTGTTTGTGCGTTAGGGCATTTTCAAAGTTTGTTTTTGAATTTTTGAGTGGTGTTTTAGGAAAAGCTATGCTTATCATTCTCTGTGTGTTTGTGAATACACACTTGCTCTGACCTCTATCACTCACATGCGCTGAAGCCCCCAAACCTCATGTAAATTCGGACAATGGAGGACTCGGGGACTCTGGGAGTTGTTGTTTATCAGTGCAGTGAAACGAACGGTTGAGCTGTAATGGCCCTCCAGTGGATTCAGTATGCAAACTTCTGTGTGCAGCAGCAGTCTGAGACCTCCCCTCTGAGCTGCACATCTCTGTGTTATTTTGGTTGGTTGCTTGATTTGGGTGGGGCCAGTTCATTTGGAGGTTAGTGCTTCTTTTGTCAAGGTGAGTCAGTGCTTTTGTTGCATACTCTGGCTCAAATGAGGCTGCAAGATCTCCAAAGAAAAGTTAATCTTTGTTAATTGTTTTGTTTCTGACTATACACTCTCCTCAGGGTACATTCAGCCTCCAAGGCTGTAATGTCTTAAAGATACTTTTTATAGAATGTATTATTTTAAATACATTTGTTATAATCAAATGAAATTAGAGTGTAATTATCTGCTTTGTACTAACATACCATAACTGCTTTATATTTCAAGGCCTCTAGTAATTTATACTTACTGAAAATACCCTAACTGCTCAGCTGACTGTTCGCTAAGCTCTGACCCCTCTGGTTACTGTTGCTATGCCTTCCAAACTTTCCATTCTTGCAAGTAACACATGCACTTTGCAATGATAATAGTGATTTACCACTCAAAATGTTTAGTCGTTTTTGAAACAATGGGTCCTTGATTTCAGACAGTGCTAGACAAAAACAGGTTTCAGATTTCAATGTGCAAATGACTACTAGCTCATTGTATCTGCTGCTAACAAGCTAATTAAACAAAAATTTGCTTAATTTTCATGTTTCCAGCTTATTTGTTTACAAAGGAATAAACTTTTAAAAATATCTTAAATATGCTCTTAATAGCTTCTCACCATAATGATCCATGTAGAAGATGTAAGTAACACTAAATTAAAAAACAGCATTAGTCTTTTATTGCAGAGAATAAGTATCATAACGTTTTCACCTTTAACATTAATGCTATTTCTGGTAGCGTTGGTTGGGGCTTCTTGAGAATATACTTCCCCAAGTTCAAGAAAGAACATCTAACATTACGTTAAATTCTGATAGCACCCAGGCTGCCACAGCGTGGGGGAAATACAACACAGTGGATGTGCTAGTTATAAACGGGGCTTTTTAAAAATTGTCACCTGAAACCCCGCAACCAAATGTAGTTAGTTAATGATGTGCTCCTCAAACTTGGAAGTACTGTAATGTTTGGTTAGTAATAGCTAGTTAGCCAGACGTGCATGTTGCTTACATTAGAGTAGACAAGCACATTGTTCAATCCATTCATACACTTATGCTGTTGTGTTTAGGTTTTGAAAAAATAAAGACACCACCCTCCAAAGTAATTAAATGCAGCGTGTCGCTCTTATGACAGCCACACGCGCGCAAACACACACACACACACACACGCACACACAGCTTTAGCAAGCTGAGAATTCCAGAGCTTGTCAGGCCTGCTGTGCCTAGTTACGGTTGCTAAGCTACAATTGGACAATCACTGGTTAGGAGAGGGGGTTAGCGAACAGTCAATTACATTACACTTTTGTTCAAAGCGACTTACATTAGGCTCATTCAACCTTCACAAAACCAAATGCTCCAGAAAAAGATCTGCAGTAGATCAACACAAGTCTGCAGTTTTTTGTTGGAAAGCTTCTGTGTAATATTTTAGCTATCCTTAGACGGTCTGCAACACTAATTTGAAAGTAATATTCTAAAAAAGTCCTTCACTCAAGTTGATGATTAAGTGGTCTGAGTTGATCTGAGTTGAACCAGACATGCAGCGAAAATCTTACAGAAGCACAGTTTATTCTAAGCAGCAAACTCCAAGCGCTGAATTCTTGACTTTGTGAGTCAGGCTTTCCAAAAGCTATTAGTCTTTAAGTAAACTACGTGTCCACTAATGATCTCATATGATGCTGCGTGTTTTCAGGCATACAGAAAATTATGATTGTGTTCTGCAAAGTGCTTGAAAAATTGCAGGGGTGAAACCTCTCCCTCTGATAGGTTTAGGCATTTCAGACATCCTTTTCCAAAGAGATTTGGTCAGAGCTTTTCCTCCACTTAAACAGAGAAACACTGAGGATCAATTTGTGGGATTAGTGGACCCTGCTGAGATAAAGTTGGTGCTGAAGAGGCCCACATGACTATCGTCCCCCCAGTGTCCCGCTAAAGTCCTCTTAGCTCCATTCCTGGCCACAGACTAAGCCCATCCAAACCCCAAATGCAATCACAACCCCAGCTCAGTCCGGCCCCTCAGAATCATCATCTCCAACAACACCAGCCTAAATTGCGGCTCTGTCCCCAATCTCCAGCCCTCCCTGCCTTGTCCCCTCCCAGAACTTTATTTAATGAGTGAAGTTTTGTGGTGGGTGTTCGGGGGTCTCACGCCAGGCTTGGAGGAACAGAGGAGGAGCTCTCATAAACCATGGGTGAAAAATGGGATTTAACACACTAGAGGCTCTGATGGCCTATTAATTCTGCTTTGGCTGGCGTCCAGAATGAGCCCAGCCTCTCTCCTAATTGGAGAGAGGCTAATTTCTATCAGAGGTATCAGGAGACTTTTTTTCTCTGTGCAGGATGCATCCACATAACTTTAATGGATTCATTCAAGGGCTACAGCACGCAGACATTGATTAGATTGCCTCTGAGGCCCCGCTGCTGGTCGCTTGACATAGGCAGCAAATGAAATGTGACCTCTGGTAAAAGGCTTGAACCAGCCAGCCCCAGTCTAATCCATTAGCTCAAAACCTTTCCCAATCCCATTTAATTAATGAAGTGATTTGAAAAAGGGTGAACATTTACCAATCCCTGTAACTGGAAAATTGTGGGCGTATAAAGTAACTGAAACAACAAGAGCAAGAAGAACAGCAACAGCCACAGTTCATAAGAAAAAACCTATACAAAGTAAAAGCACAAGAGTTGGGTTGCATAGTAATTGTACGCAATGAGATGGAATATTATTCCAGCCCTGAGACAAGATGATCCAACCACAAAACACATGCAGATGTGAGGTAATGAGTTGGGTTAAGGAAAATTGCCATTTCTTTGGCTGGATTGCTTAAATATTTGTCAGCAAGAGAAAAAGTCAAATTATTCAAATTCATCAAAGCCAAACAGTGACAGCAGGGGAGGGGGAGAGTTAATCAGTGAAATGTAAAACAGAAGAGGGGAAAATATTTTCCACTTTTGTCTGTAGTAAGAATTTGCCAGTATGTTCATCTTGGCCATGCAGCTGTGATCTACACTCATCAGCACCACTTCAAGTCTGCTTTCTGGAATTCACATTTTGTACAGTAATTTAACAAGGATCCCCTTCTACGTGCAAGCTCTTTATTCAGACAATTGGAAAAGGAACTGTAGCGCAGAATTTCTCCGAAGCCAAACCTCAATGTCAAAAGAAAGAAACACCAGATCTCTGTTGGCGCATATGTTACATTACTTATTTTTCTAATTGAATTCATTTATTTATCTTCAATTAATAATTTATGATGCAACACACAGTGGTATGCAAATGAACAATTTAAATTTAATGAGTTTTTAATGACCAAACAAATAATTAGTTGAGACCAGTGTGGTGTGCATTTAATTTGAGAAGGAATAAATTTGAGAGCTTTGTTCAATGTTTGAGTACAGACAGGCTAATTTACTTATAGAGCAGCTTATGCAGCGAGAACTGTGTGGTACATACAAAAGCATTGGAAAGTCATTACCTCAAGGTCATTAGGAAGTCTCCAAAAGGCCATTTGTGGACATGTAATGCTAAAGAAATAATGTGAGCCATTATATTCCACACAATCATAGCAATAGCAAAATAGGGGCACATGCTCTGAATATAAGTCACACGCTGACAAAGGAAAAATTCACTATGGATATCCTAAATATTCTAACTATTCCCATTGGTGTGGGAGTAAAAGGCAGAGGGCTACATGCCACTGGAGCCAAATGGCATTTGATAATGGCTTTTTTCAGCACCCAAAAGACATTGTTAAGATTTACATTTTCAAATATATGCTGACCTTTTTTCCCTCCTCTCCTCTGTTCGCTTGTCATTAGCACTGTAATTGAATCAATATATTTCCTGATCAGTGCAGAGATTGAATAAGGTCACAGGAAGCCATGTTTGGACATTAAAAATCATTATTCTACTCAAATTGAGCAGAGATGGCATAGACCATTCAAGGTTCAAAATGAAATTATATTAGAGTCTATTACACTTTTACAATTATAGAGACGTTCCAATATTACAACGGGAAATGAAGTCATAATATAAAGCCCAGGGGTGTATTACAAAGAAATGACCCAACTATTTTTTTTCATGTTCGCACTGTTATCGAATTGATGAAGAGAACTTGGTGACATTACATTCACTGATAAGTGACCTTATTCATGAAAAATAGAGGAACCTGTTTCAGTTGCTCCATTTTCTTACTTCAAGTTTGCTGTGGAGCCATTTTCCACGTGCAAGACCTCAAGTCTGTAACTGTGTGCACATTTAGATTTCCTCACAGACACTTTCCAGGACAAGTGGTACTAATGCAGCTGCAAAAGCAGTTACTGCTTTGATTACCTTTAAGCATACATTTATTTTAATTATTCATTTATTTTCTGGGATATGGGATTTTGCTTTATGCACATGTCTAAGCAGCAAAAATTGCTAATTAAATACCCCAAGAGAGTTGTGCAATTGGAAGACAAAGTTCCAATTCTGTTAATCCAATATTACAGAAAAAAAGTGGAAAATTTAATTAAACTACAATATTGACTGAGAGTTTTCAGTTTAAACTATCAAATTAGATAAAATTCCATTTTTAATTGGCTTACTCATTGAAATGAATAACACTTATCAGCGATCAACTTATCAACGCTGCATGAAATAAGAATGAACAGGACAAGAAAAAGAAACAAAAAAAACCTTCCTTCCGGCTTTACAGTCATTCTTATGGTCCAGTTTCCTATAGTTTACACATTTAAAGATCAGGCTCAGTGTATCTCAAATTAGACAATTATATGGCTTCACACATATAAAGTGGTGACCTGGGATTTGTCTCTACTGTCACATCCATCTGGTAATGCGGAGGAAGAGGTTTATTTCTTCAGTTGTTATACTTCTGTTTCACTTAATGCGCAGCCCCTTTGGTCAATTACGCGTGATGGTCACAATGTCTGCATAGCTCTAACAGTGTGCTCCTTAAAGCCTGTCAAATGATGTGAGCGGGGAAACCCGGCCGCCTGAAAACGATGCCAGCTCCCACAGACATCATCATCATCATCATCATCATCATCATCATCATCGCTGGATGTAAATAGCCTTTCATCTGAGGTGGAACAGAGCCATTGAGCGAGCACACCTATGTTTCCCTGTTTAAACTCTGCATAGAGAGGGGATGAACGGTAATAAAAGGACCATTTACACCGTCTTTTCCACCTCCTCCTCTCCAGATTTTTTG
Organism: Nannoperca obscura; assembly: GCA_036024295.1. Taxonomy (NCBI): domain Eukaryota; kingdom Metazoa; phylum Chordata; class Actinopteri; order Centrarchiformes; family Percichthyidae; genus Nannoperca; species Nannoperca obscura. Next base: position 6,798 of record JAVQJL010075421.1, on the reverse strand, counting down.
AATATAAAACCTCAGAGTGGAACGTTTATAAAACGCATAATGACAATCTGAATCAGTGGGAGGCTTCAATCTACAATGATTAGTGAGCTTGATGTAGTTCAACACGTGAAGGCATACTTGTCGCCTTATTACTGTAAGAGCTTCAGAAGTCCTCCCTGAAGGAGTGAGTGAGGGAGGGGGAACACTCAACTATGCCACAGATCTCTGGCAGCAAATTAAGCACTGTGCTATCTATTCAGTATGGGGGAAAAAAGAGGCTGCAAGATACTTGGCATGTCACATTTTTCAGGTAGAGGGAAATAACTGTGGTGAATTTTAACTTTAATGATATGCCCGGAACATTACTGCCTCAACACAGTCAAGCAACTCTGCAGACAAGGAGTGATATGACTGTGTACACTGGTATGTTTGAAAGAGACAGCTCTGTTCATTAGAGGTCTGCAGTTTCTGGGTCTCTATAAACGTCTCTATCATTTGCAAAACTAAAGGCATCACAAGATCAAAGTAATAACCCAGGTCACGCAACCCTTTGTGAAGTCAAAAATCATTGAAAATTAAGTAATTAAAAGAGGACTGTAAACCTGCAAATGCTTACGTTGTTCATTAATAGCCTTACTGTCACATCTTATTTCGGGATGGGAAATTTGGCTCGTACATTCAGATTTAAAAATGTCTGGTTTCCGAAAAAATAAATAAACATAAAGTTTGTGTGACATAAACAATTTACAAAAGTGATTTGATTTGGGTGACACTGTTCACTGTCTGGATAAGGAAACCTCCCTTTCAAGGTCCATAATAAGCTATTAGTATCTGACAGTCTGGTCAGAGTCCCGGATTTTAAAAAAGGTATTTGATATTTTTGAAACTTATGAGGAAATAATACTAATATTTTAAGATAAGGCACCTCACATTGCTACTCCGCATTTGAAACACAACACAATGTAAATTTCCTGGGGACACTTGATGTGATGAAACTGTTGACTAGGTCGAGCACTTGTCTCTTAGTGTGTTTCCATTAATTTGTTTTTATGGGCTGCTGAGCGGAAAGAACTTGTAATATAGCAAAAAAGGTTTAAAAGTTGGTGTAGAGATGAAAATTGTGACAAAGTTGAATGAGTGGAATAACTCTTGACGTGCATGAAGGATGTGACTTAAATGTCCACTGAAGACAAAACTGCAGCAGACAAAAACATAATATTTGTGTAGAGCAATAGACTTAAATTAACACATGGGACATAAATACCATATTTCCGTCAAGTTCTATGCAACATTTCATTTCTTACTATTTACTAAACAGTAAAACATTTATTTTCTGCTAGGATTAAATGTACGGATGAACTGACAGTTATACACGTACACACATGCAATCTTCAGTTCACATGAGGTTCTCCAGCCGTTGTGCTCTGCAGTCTGATCGTCTCCTTCCTCAGCCAAACTGGCTGGCTCGCTCTATCACCCTGGTTTGTTGGAGGCCCGATGGTGATGAATGTCTTTTCCTTTTTGTGAAGTCCCCTGTACTGCTACAGCATGCCAGGCAGAATGAAAAACAGATTAAAGAGGCAGGAAACCGACACAGAGAGGATGTTTGGCTGTTGGCTATTGAGTTATCAGCCCTTTTCACACCTAATGAAACAACTTTTCAGCACTGCAGCTTATTAAATATCCCCCAGTCACTGGGCAGAGCTGCAGAGTTGCCAGGCCCTGAGAAGACCACATTAGATTTTAATTAAAAACAAACAAATTACCCAGAGCTCCATGTATCCAGGAAATTTAACTCAATCCAAATTGGACCAAACTTTTAACTGTAGAATGATGGAGGAAGTCTACAGGTACACTCTTAAAAAACACCTGAATATCTATTATTGCTGAGAGGAGAGTTAATACATCAAAAGCCCTTTATAGATTACAAAAAATGCAAATGGAATGTGATAAGAAGGCAAGGAGAGTCCAAACATCAACAAATACACCCTGTGAGCCCAGCAAATAGGAAATCATCACTTGCTGATTTATTATTTGATAATCAATCTAATCTTGTTAACCTTCACTGTGAACACATATCTTCAACACATCCACAAGGATTCTGAAAATCATTCTGAAAAGAGGTTAATAATAATTTTCTGTTTCTTTTGTTCTTGCAGAATTTGAATGGATTTTTATCTTAAAAGTTAAATTTGCCCTTTCAGGTGTAAATTCATCTACAATGAAGATGTCATATCATGGCTGTCTTTTTTCTCTGGAAATCCAGGTCTTTAAAATAGAAATATAATCAGCCTATTATGCCTGTCTGTGTTTATAATGATGTTTTAAAAAAAATCTATTCATTGCTCCATCACTTGGTTCAACAGTTTCTCTGTGTGTAAGTCAAGTTGTATCATTACTTTGATTTTTCTCTCTCCCTCCAGCCTCACCAAAGCGACACTCACACATCCTGCTTTAAGGGTGCTGTCTCTCCTCCAGGCAGGGCAGCGTTTGTTTTAGCAGTGGACACTGAACAGATCTTCCATCGTGAGAGAGAGTCAGCTCATTACTGAAATAAAGATATGAGGTATTGTATGAACAAGTGCATTAACATTTTCTTCTTAAACAAATGAAGACAAAGCAGAAGTGAGGAATTGGCTGCCAGGCTGAAGGGCATCTGTCCCAGGCAGCTAAACCAATGTGGACTACTTCTTCTTCTCCAGGCCCTTTCTTCCCAACGTTGCTCCTTTTCTCCCTCTGGATTTCTGCTGTCCTCCAGCTGCACACGTAGCAGGCTTGTTCGTTTCATTTGGAGTTGACCCCTGCTTACCTTACTTCCGAGTGGGCTTCATTAAATGTCTTTCTGGCTGTTTCAGGGCATTCTCTCTCCCCTCTCTCTCTCTCTTGCCGAGACACTCACTAAGTGGGAGAATTGTAACAAAAGGAAAGCCTCCAATAAGCAATTCTCAGTGGAGAGGGTGACCCCAACTTTAGGGAGAAAAAGAACCTGAGGATAATAGCAAATGAAGCCAAGGGCTGTATTAATGGGCAGACATAGCACACTGACTTTCTGGTGCCGTTTTAACTGACAGACATGTATATTAATACTCAGCACTTTTTTTTATCAAAGTGGAAAAAATATGAATATTCATCCTCATTTATATTTCAAGGCATTTCCATTCCTGTGGGATCCTTGGTAGGTTTTGACCAATTTCCATCCCCATTACGGAAATGACAGCTCTCACTCTCGGGCCCTGACAGAGGTCTGCCCAATGCACATGAGGTCTTACGATGAGGGAGCCCGCGCCCATTCCCAGCTGTCCACAAACACTCATTAACAGAGGAAAATATCCAACGGAATCTCTGTGAGAATTTTTAATCACACAAAGGTCCTGCTAATTAGGCAGCTGATGGGGCATGGAGAGCACAAGGACGAATTCTTTAAACAAAGGACTAGAAACTTTAGGAGCCTTAATTACTCGGGCAAAGAGTTCATTCCAGAATGGCAGAGCACATCATTCCACTAATGAGACCAAGTGGCAGCACATATTAGTGAGAAATAATGTGGAAAGTTCAATTACATTGTGCTTTTGGAGCCTTTTCCCTCTTTCCCTCCCTGCTACTTATACACACACGTAAGACAAAGCCTGGGCCAGCGCAGGAAGGAAGCCGGGGCGGAGGACACGTAATCACTGGCACCAGCACTCCCTTCTTCACGTGTATCTTGGCAGGCTTGATCATCTTAATTGCCCATTAGAATGTTCTCCTGTTTGAAAATGAATATCATTATGCCACCCAGTTCTGGCCTTTGCTGGAGAAAGACTGCAATTTCACCATTCAATACCACATGTGTCTTGAATTCCAAACACACAATTGACTACCAATTTGCAGTAACCAAACCCTTAGAAATGCTCTGAATTAAAAGGGCAGAAGAGAAGTTAATTACCAGGAGGCAAGATTAACTCTTTCTGGCTACATGGGCAAACATTCTATTCAAATTCTGTCCTGAATACAGTTTTACCACACAGACTGTGTCTTTAGGGACCGGAGACACTAGGATAAAAATCATCCCCAATTGGTTTTCCTGACTTAGTGTGCTACCTGTCTGCTCATGCCGATATTTAAACAGCAGTGTCTTTTAGTGAAACCATCATGCGTTTGTGGATTTGGTTCCATTTTAGAGTCGTTACTGGAAAAAATGACACGGAAGTTTTTGAAGTCTTCAGATGATGTTATTATCATCATTGTGCAGTAAGGGTGTGGACACAAAGTTACACCCACCTCTATTTAGCTAATAACATTAGCCACAATCTTTAACTTTGTTTCACACAGTGTATGGGTAAATAATTGTGAATGACAATCAAATAATGTGCTACTGAAAGGGTAATATATGCGCATTCTCACCTGCGTAAAAGATTGTATTAAAAATCCTAATGCCCACATCAGCAGGTGCTGAGATACCAATTACAGCAAGCAGGAAGCAAATTTCCCGTGAAATAAAACAGCTAATGGGAAATGGAGGGCAGCAGGCAGCATTCCTTATTGCCCGCTAAGCTGGAACAAGAAAAAGAGGAAGGGAGAGCTGAATGTCCACAACTGGCCTGGTTTTAACCACACTGGAGCCAAATACATCATATGGGCCATCAGAAATGGGGCAGTTAAATGTGTTTGTGCTCATGTCACTTCCCCACAAAGAGCACGAGAACATGCTAGTGATCAAGGAATCTTTTTCTATATATTTAATATAGACTCTCTAAACTCACTGCGGAATTGTAAAAGGCTTTATGATGCTATATTATTTATTGTATATTATTATTTCTTTTTAAAAATCATTAAAAATAATGTATTTGTATTTTTTCCTCTATTTTCCCATTGACATTAAGAGAGAGAGCACATACAGAGAGATGGTAAATGACCAAAGATGTTATGATTAGGGCACAAACTGAGCACCAGTGCCCATCATAACCATTGTTATTCTCTCAACTACCACAAATTAAATTAAATTTTCCTCAAGAATTAATTTTTTTAATAAGTGGAAGTATCCTTTTCTATGTTGCGTGTAAAAAGATTGGGTGACCCATACTTGAATACAGCAATTACAGATATAATCATTTATTTTTACAGGGCTTCTCCAGTGATTTATTGAACTTTCAAAATGTTGGGGGAGGACAAGAAACAAATTAAAAAGGGAAGTTGGTGCAACGGTGGTGTACTCGAAAGCTGTTCAGACACATATGGAAAACACATACAATGTACATACAAAAAGAGAACTTGGTGCAGCAACGGTAATGACAAATCTTGATTTTTAGTATATGGGTCCAAAAGCAATGGATCCTATAATTACCATATTACAACTCCATAGTGTCTTTCATATTCTGCCCCTCCCCAAACATTATTCAAACGAAGAAGAAGTTACTTGAGTAAGTAATTTTCTTAAACTTGGCAAAGCTCCTCTAGAGCCACAGAAGGCATTATAAAACTGTTTTCCATGGGCTGCACTCCTCATAAATTGACTTTGAGATGTAAAATTGGTAAAGTGCCCCTTTAAAACATGAACCATGAATCATTTGAGTCTGTGTTATAAGGAACTGTCATCTTTTGCAAGATGAAAGCTATTATCTGTTTGTGCTTTGTTTTCTCTGGTAGCTGAGTGGGTTAAATGCACAGGAGCTGGATTCTCTGTAGAGGCCCATTATAAAAGAAATTTAGAAATCAAGAGGATGTTGACTGCGTGCTCCCCTACTTACTGTCTGCACGCAGCCGAACCCAGAGAGAGTAGTCTGACCAGAGAAGACCCACCAGTGAGGGAACCTATTGATTTTTTTCTCCCCATGTTCACTCTGCCAGAGTTGTTTGTTTCTTTTGCCTATTGGCCCTGTTTTATTTACAGGCAGAGTGATCAATAGAGACACTTCCTCACTTGCTTGTTTCCCACTTTATGAAAACACATCTTTCAGCCTCTTAAGCACACTGGCAGATCTACATCATTTCACCAGCAGTTCAAATCTTTTTTTTTGTGTGTGAAGTGATTGACATGTGTAATTGTGCAGGAAGGTGGCTGTATAGAACGAGCTGAATTGCTGCAGCACTGAAGTGAACTCTTAATATGTATATTGGTTGAGCACTCTTCTGAGCTGTCATGAACTTGGAAAAAAATCTCCTGAAAATCGACCTTTGCAGTCGTCTTCTTAAGAAAAACTAGAAAGGAGGTTTTGTAGGATTTTCTGTAAGATGGTCTGTACCTGCTCAGGTGACAGATCAATATGTTCTTCATAAATCATCAGCAATTATAATTAGAACATAAAAGCTGGAAAACTGGTTGAGGCCATTAGGCAGTTATACTACTTCAGGAGTCTCAAACTCGCGGCCCGCGGGCCAATTGCAGCCCTCATTACGATATTTTGCGGAACCCTACTTGACAGCAAAGTGTAGGGTTAGTGCGGCTCGTGCATTTTTCTCATACGCACGTGCGTGAGCCGTTGCCAAGCAACGCAAATTTGCAATGTCGGTGAACTGCAGCGTCGTTTATTACGTTGGTTTCTAAATCTCTCTACGTACGTTTCTTTTGTCACCCAGCCCCAGTCATGTCTTTCTTAAAACCTGCTGTGAAGAGAAAAGTTGGCGATGAGCACAGACAATTTCAGGATAAGTGGGAGACGGAATATTGTTTTGTTGAGCACAGGGGCATTACGACGTGCCTTATATGCACCGAGAAAGCTGTGGTGCACAAGGAGTACAACATCAGACGTCATTATTTAATGAGACATGCTGAGGAGTATGCAAAATACCAGGGAGATGAGCGAGAGGCCCGGGTCGCCAAACTTAAAACATGTCTACTGA
>JAVQJL010075418.1:0-39485 GCA_036024295.1 Nannoperca obscura | reverse complement strand
TGTCAGCAAGAATAGAACCATAAAGCTATCATCTTTCCAGTCCGTGTGCAAAGTGAGCTCGTCAGGTTGCTCCAAGTAAAAAATGAGGGAGTTGGAGGGGCTGGAATGTGTCACTGTTGCTGGGATTTTCTTTGTCCCATTAGGACGAAGCTGCCATGCGGATCCTCTCTGGGGGATACAGCAGAACGTTCTTAGCTGCTTTGATAGTGTTCTTCATGAGCATCGCCACAGTCATGGGTCCTACACCTCCAGGTACAGGAGTGATGAAGCCCGCCTTCTGTCTCACGGCTGAAAATACACAGAAAAACGTATGTTATTAAAGACACCCGGGACACTAAGGATGTCCATGCAAAAAAAAAAAACCTGATCATGTTCGCTCTTCAGCCTCACCTTCAAAATCCACATCTCCAACCAGTCTGCTCTTTCCAGTGACTGGATCCTGCACTCGGTTTATCCCAACGTCGATCACCGCTGCTCCCTCTTTGATCATGTCGGCGGTAATGAGGTTTGGAATCCCTAATAATAGAAATAAGTAAAACACACGCACAGTTGGACAACAGAACAAAGTCAATCTACTAAAGAAATCCAGATTCAAACAGTTCAATTGTGATCAGACGCAGGAGAATCAACGGTGACACAAACCTGCAGCAGCCACAACGATATCGGCGATTTTAGTGTGTTGGCGAAGTTGCTCCTTTGGAGTGTAACGGTGAGAAATGGTGACCGTGGCATCACCTGCAAAATAAATAACATTTAGTACGTATACCGAATTTACATTTTTTTTAACAAACAGATAAACCAACATTCACTATAACTAACCTCCGGGCCTCTCATGACGGCCGTCTGTATGCAGTAACATGGCGATGGGCATACCCACATTCTTGGAGCGTCCCGCAACCACCACATTCTTCCCAAGAGTAGGAATACCTGAAAGATCCATGTAGTTACTTTAGATGGTTTGTTCAGCAGCATTTAAGCCCTAGGAGGAAGTAAGTGGTCACTCCTGTTACCTGTGCGTTTAATCATTTCCCAGACTCCCCAGGGAGTGGCAGGAAGCATGGTGGACTGATCTAGGCACATGCGACCCACGTTAACTACGTGGAAGCCGTCCACGTCCTTGGTAGGGGAAACTGCATTACAGATGACGCGCTCATCAATGTGTTCTGTCAGAAGACAAAGACAAGTAACAGTCAAACATTATGTTCCAAGAGCACAGATGAGTTTGCTCTAATGTACGCGCTGCGAACATCTGCTGATTGATACTTGCACTCAGTTGTAACATCAGCGATGTCGCACATGTACCATGATTCTCTAAACTCATCATCAGTCTTTCTATTGCACCGTTTCAGTGTCTGTACCTGGCAAAGGCAGCTGGACCAGCAGGCCGTCCACACGATGGTCTGTGTTGAGCTTGTAGATCAGGTCCAATAACTCCTCCTCACTGATGTCTGAATGCTTGAGAATTGTCTCACTAGAGATTCCTGTGGGAGGTTGAAGTGAGAAAAGTAATTAAAACACATTTGCTATTTAGTTGTTATACTGCGGAATAACTGTGCTTGTATGTACTTTTTCTTACCGACATCAGCTGCCGCTCGAGTCTTATTCAGGACGTAGGAGTGACTGGCTGGGTTGTCTCCTACCAGAACCACGCTCAGGTGGGGTCTCCTGTGGCCGGCTGAAACCCACTTCTCCACGTCGCCCCGGGCCTCCTCCCGAATCTGCCGTGCTAGTTTCTTTCCTGAGATGACCACCGCCTCCTGTCTGAGAGATGGCAAGCACAAAACACAGGAGTCAGAGTCGATAACTTACATTTTAACAAGCTGTTATTCTGCTGTTATTCCGATGAAGAAATGTGTCGCTCAATTTAGAGCTGCAACTAACTATTTTAGTATACTTTTATAACACTTACTTGTTTAGTACAATGTCAAAAACAACAAGAAAGGCTCAACACAAATTCCTTGTATGTGTAAACCTACTTGGCAATAAATCTGGTTCTGATTCACAAGTGTACAGAGCCATGGATTTATTGAAATGATTGACTATCTGAATCATTTTTACTGTACTTGTCTGAACCCATTGACCTACTAGACATAAACAGGGCTTGTGACACCAGAATCCTGTAATTAATCTCAACCATCCAGCCTGAGCACGCACCAATTCCAGCATCTGAAGCAGACTCTAAAATTAGACACAGCACGTCTCCACTGCACGTCAGAGCCATATGCTTCATCGGCACTTGTATATTAATGTTACAGTATTTTATATCCCAGGGTTGGTGTAAATTGGAAGGAACAAGGAAGAGAAGTCAAAGGAGGAGCAGCTTTTTATGGGCGTCTAATCACAGAGTACAGAGGCAGTGTATGACTGTACAAACTGGGTTGACAGTTACATTACATTACATTACATTTAGGCATTTAGCAGACGCTTTTATCCAAAGCGACTTCCAAATAAGAGAAGTCCTGATGCTTTGTCCAAATTTCAAAAGGGCAGAGACGGTTATCCATTGTATAACAACAAGCAGAGAGCTGTAGCTAGCAACTGAAGAGTAATGAGCAATCAACAGTGATGTAACCCCATTTTTTATTCTCCCAAAACCAATTAAACCTCACAGGAATACTTGGGCAAAATGGGGCCAGTGTCCAGTACCAGGTCCCAGAGAAAATGTGTCGAGATTACAAACTGCAAACTGCTCTTTAACCTCAAACAACAAATACATTGTGGCTCTACTGAGGAGAAACTCTCTCTTTTCAAATGTATGCCACATAGCCATGTTAAATAGCCCACGTTGAGTGACACCCAACACCCAAAGAGGAAAGTCGTCTCTTTATGTTTCTCTCCTTTTGTTATTGTGAAGCATTTTAATGTAAAGCCTGTTGAGTTTCTGTAATTAAACGTTCTACATAAATAAAATTGCATTTCTGTTGTCTCATAATAATATAATTCTACCAGAACTAATAAATGAATGCTTTAAAATTGTATATTTGTTATGACATATGGTAATAACGTGTGCAATACATGAAACAGGTTTCAGGTGATCCATCTTGTGCCTTTGGAGCTGCAGATCATGAGCCACACGAGACTTTTAAGGCGTGTGTGCAACATTAGTTCATTACATGCATCTGGATCATGCTGCACTCAGCAACGTTTCCAATAAAGAGCTAAACAGGGTGTTGGTCATTTGCCATCTGTATGTTGTGTGCATGTCCGCAGAGACGATTTACCAGCCATAATTTCTGCTTTTTCAAATGATCGCAGGGCCTCCCTAACGGAGTGGCCTTGATGCAAATGTGATTCTCTTCCTTGTGTGCAGACCGACACCTCGGTCTCCAGCTGAAACCTGGCTCCTCAAGCCACAGGGTGCAAGCATTCAGACGGATTTCATCAGCCAGCCTGCCGCTGCAGTGTTACCGGCATGACGCTAGGGGCGCAGCGGAATGTAAAAACCCGCGGACATTTAGTTAAAAATACCGGCAAATGATATAAATAATAATTAAAGGCACGACCGTATCCGCGTACACACAAGGCCGGCCAATGAAGAAATGTATTAACGAGGTATATTTTCTCATTTTGGGATGAAGAGCGCCCGACAATGTCTTAAAAGTGGTATTAAATGAACCCAAATGAAAGCCGTCTTCGCTCACCTCGAGGCGGACGTGTGCAGCTTACAGACTTGATGCTGGGTGTGCTGGCACAGTTTCCTGAGAGCCCTGACCGCTGCCATTCTGACCGGCTGAGAGGAGAGAGGAGACACCGCGGCCCGTTACGAAACACACCGCCGACCACCAGGATGACAGAGCGACGTCTGTGAAGGAGGAAGAGGTGCAGAGAGGCCCTCCCCCCCCGCGTACGCACGCACGCACGCACGCTGCTTGCGTCACTGCTATCTGCTGCCACGCCTCTGAAGCGAAGATTTAGATTTAGATTTTTCTATTGTGGCCTACAAAACTACAAATATTACACAATTATCATCAGCTAAAAATACGTTAGTAAAGTAAAAGGCAGTATTTTTAATCTGCAAAGTGCCTGCTAAATAAATAAGTAAAAAGAACAATATCACCCTCTGTATAGTGGTAGTAAGTGAAGTATTAGGTAGACTAAATTGAAATACTCAAGTAAAGTTACAAGTACCTCAGAATTGTAGCCTACTTAAATACAGTACTTGAGTCAATGTATGTAGACACTTTACTACTGAGATATTTACATGTTTTACTTAAGCAAAAGTAATAATAATACATTGTAAAAATACTCCTTTAAGTATTGTGTTCAAACTGTAAGTAAAGGGACATAAATAGTGTCAGCAAAATATACTTGGAGAATCAAAAGTAAAAGCAGGCTATTCGGTATGCAGGCCGAATAACTCCTGTCAGAGTTATATTATTGTATAATATTGGATTATTAATAATGATATATTAACGTAGAAGCCGCAGTTAGCCGGTCGAGGTGAGGGGAATTTGTAACTACTTTATATACTGTTGTAAACTTTAATGTACATTAATGCTTAAAAAAAAACATATTTACAAAGTAACCAGCAATGATCTGTCAATTAAATATAGAGGAGTAAAAGGTATCATATATCCCTCTGAGGTGTAGTGGAAGTATCAGGTAGTGGAGTATAAATAAAATACTCAAGTACAGTACACGTACCTCAGAACTGTACTTAAATAGAGCAAATTGAGTAAATGTACTTACCATAGTTACTTTCCATTATGGAAAATTTTAAGGATCGATTTAATTATTATCGGACAGAAATGTACACATAAATCTATGCGGAGAGTTGTAGTAGCCACATGCAGCCGGGAGGCGGCGATAGTCTGCCGGCCGAGCTGCTGCAGAGGACCGATAGAGGAAGAGCCACTGTGGGTGCAGTTCACGTTAGCCTAACTGTTAGCAGACATCGCTGTCAAGTGGCTCCTAGTGTCTAATTGTAAAACAAATTTCCGTTTAAGAACCAGAGTTAGGAGTTGTAATCGAGGTTTCTCCGACGACTGCTCCGCCAAGATGAGCTTCCTGTTGTAAGTAAAGTTAACAGTCGCTTCGCTAAGTTGCAGCCGGAGCTTGCGGTTAAGGTTAGCTACGCTTCCCCGAAGTTCCATCAAGGGAAGTAACTGGGGTTAAACTAAGACTCGGTTACAGTAAACAAGCCAGTTAACTAACCGCATTGAAGTCTTAATACGTTTAGAATAAACGTAAACCGTATTTTGTTACACAGGGTTATCACTCGTCGTCGTAACATTGTCTGTGAGCGGTGTTTATTTATAGATCTTCAGCCACTCGTCAACTTTTTTTTTTAACTAGTTACATTGTCACTTTGCTAGCCTGACGATTAAAGCTAGCTTGCGGCTGGTTTGCCAGCTCAGTTTATAGAATCACTTCATTGTCATGTATTCCGATTAGACCAGACATGTTAACACACGCACACCTTTGCTGTCTTAACCCTCCTCGTTGAGAGGCTGCGAAAACGTCGAGCAATGTAATGAACCGCTCCGTTGTTTACTGTGACACTGATACCGTCGCATTTCCTGTCTGTTGCACCAAGTGGCTAATAATCACCGTGCCTTTATTTACATGACACAGGCTGCACGCTCTTGCCTCTTGTCACACTGAAAACGAGCCAAAAAAACAAGTTGGCGTGACAAATGTGGCGCCGATCACACGCCACGAGTATCGCCTCAACATCACGTTCAAAGACGTTCACCGTGGCGTCTTCGTGCAGCGGCAGATTGCTCAAAATAGACAGGAAGGATCCTCACACGTGAAGGCCCAAGAGGAGCATCTATTCCCACGCGAGCCTTTAAAAACATTTTTTTTTTTTTAAATGTTGCTTAGCTCCACGTTTGTTTTTTTGCAGTGGCAGTCGCTCATCCAAGACGTTCAAGCCGAAGAAGAACATCCCAGAGGGCTCCCACCAGTACGAGCTGCTCAAACATGCCGAGGCAACACTGGGCAGTGGAAACCTGAGGCAGGCTGTCATGCTTCCCGAGGGAGAGGATCTCAATGAGTGGATTGCTGTCAACAGTGAGTGGATGAATACAATAAACCTAGTTACGGGAAGAATCGCTCTGTGCGAAAACTACAATTTTATGTAAATGATCCTTGTACAGAGGTTGAGCACTGGCATCACCAACTGGTAAAAGAGACTAACAAACAAAACTGGTAAATTATTGGTCACAGAATTAAGATTGTTTACAAAGTAACCAGTGGTAGTAACAGTAGAATGATTGGAAACAAAGAATAAAGAGCAGATGACCAAAAAAAGACTAAGAAGACGGTGAAAATACAGCATACACACGTGATGTACAACAATGTGGTTATATTTGGTTGTCTTTACATCACTAATTCTACACGGATACGATACACATCTACAGGCATTCAGAAAACAAACGTCCTTAAATTCCAAATTAAACATATTAATTTATGGCTGCAGATAATGTTTTCTAAAAATACAGGTGATCAGGTATCTGCGTTGTATAAAAAGACCAGATAAAGCCACTGTATGAATAGAAAAGTGAAACTGTTTAGTTTATTATTGTTACAAGCATGCGCATCCCTAGAGAACACAAACTATAATTAACCCTTTCTTTCAGCGGTGGATTTCTTCAACCAGATCAACATGCTGTACGGGACCATCACAGAGTTCTGCACCGAGACCAGCTGCTCGGTGATGTCTGCGGGACCAAGGTAACAGCCAACACTGTCGTTTTTAATCAATGCAGCTTCTTTTTGGGGACAGGTGTAAATAATACATTTAACAATGGCTGAATTCCATTTAGCTGCTTTGTTTTTTGTTTGTTTGTTTCTGGGGATCCTGGTATTGTGCACACTGGCATAACAGCGAGTCACACGTACCGAGAAACCTGAATGGAATGTTAATGTTATTGGTAATACTTGTGCTTTTCCTACTATGACAAGACACTACACTGCGAGTCAAAATTATTGTTTTACAACATTTAACTATTAAAGGACAGTGAGAAGATGATGCCTAAATCTCTAAACATAAAATCATTGATTGAACGAGTAGAGCAGAATTCACATGCACGAGTAATCAGGTCACAGCAATTTTACTTTAGGTACTCATGCTCAATACATCATGAAGACACAGGAGAGTTTCAGACACGTACATGTTAGTTTTTACTCGGAAGGTTTACTTAAAAGCTTGTAACGGTAGAAGATAAAATAGAAAATTATATGTAACGTATAATCTTAGCTAAAACGTTTCCTACTATATGCAATGAACAGCTCAAAATGGGCAAATTCCATCCAAACAAGGGAAACATTTAGGCTGATGTGTGCATTTACGTAATTTTAGGAAACGGGGAACTTCACAAGTTGGCCGAGACACGAGATGTGTCACACAAAGCTGAGGTGAAGAACATCAGTTCAATTCAGTTTTATTTATATAGCGCCACGTCATAACAAAGCTATCTCAGGGCACTTATTATTATGCCCCCAGATGTAATATGCTACCAAACGGGGAAAGAAATAAAAAAAAAAATCTTTGTAGAAAAAAACTTATTAATTCAGAACAATCCAAAATGTACAGAAACAACTGAAATGACGCCTTTTTAAACTGAACTTAATTGAGTTTAAGGAGTTTTATTGACGCCACATCTAAGTCTAACTTACCTTTATAATAGAGTCCCGTTAATGAAACATCATGCTGTCCAGCATTGGGAAATGATGGGTCATGTGTACACAACTAAAGATTCAGGTTTTGAATGGCTGGGACAGTCAAAGTAAATGAAATTGTAATACTTCGTCTGAATGTCACAAGAGGAAAACAGGAATTAAACTTTGCACGTGGTCCCTGTAGAAGCTATTTAGTTAGAATCTAGATTTGGCACTTCCTCTATCCTCTCTCCTGCCAAGACTGTCTATGTTCAGTCTCATAATTAGGAGGAAGAGACCGGGGTTTACTTCCTGTTGACAAAGCCGCCATCAAGAATATGACTGCAGATACTGTTGCATTTCCCCCTCCAGCTCTCTTTTTAGCTTATCTAGTAGCAAATGATTTCCTGACAGAACGGTCGAATGAGGGCATGTTATATGTAGAGCTTTCATGTTCCTGTCTCATCCTGTATGTAGGCCGGCTGTTACTAACGAATCAAGTCAATAATACGAGAGGTGCCTATTACTTTTGTTCTTTTTTCTCTGTAGATACGAGTATCACTGGGCTGATGGCACCAATATTAAGAAGCCTATCAAATGCTCGGCGCCCAAGTACATCGACTACCTGATGACCTGGGTGCAAGATCAACTGGATGATGAGACGCTTTTCCCCTCCAAGATCGGTGAGTTTTGATAACTAATAACTCATTTTCATTGATGCGTCTCTGAATCATCCAGCAGCTCTGTCAGTGGAATGAAGCTCCTGAAAAACCAGTGCCAAGTTAGGCTGCAGTCACGTGGTTCTGCAATAGACCAGGCAACTGCATACATCCCTTTTTTATTAAATTTTTGTCTTTCTTTGCACAGGCAAAGTTCACAGTTCTCTTTTCTTTGACTACCCTTTGGAAATTAACTTGACATTGTCTTCTTTCTTTTGTTGTCCAGCAGTCTAGACTCTCGTAGGTTTGTCATTTTGATATATATGTTCTTCCGTGAAAGAACACGCGGTGTATTTTCCTTGAGCATTTGTTAAATCCATGTTTGGCTCTTCGAGAAAAAAGACCAGAGGGCTGTGCACTTACAGAGCAGTCAGAGGGTATTAGGAAAGTGATATGCTTTTCATTGATTTGGCTTTTCTGCAGCACAATGGATTTGGAATTAAACAATCGGATGTTTGAAGCAGTTCCATAGAAATATTAAAAAATATATATATATATATATATAATTCCCCTAATTTTAGATGCAAGCAGGACAGTGATCCTAAACATACAGACAAGACAACCAAGAGCAAAACCAGTGTAATGTCAGTCACCTGACTTCAGTCAATCTGATCATGTGGCTCGCATGCTGAAAAGCAGCCTGAAGCAGAAAGCCCCCTAAACAAACAAGGTGTGAAGATGACTGCAGTTTATGTCTTGCAAAATATGACTTTGTCTAAGTTTATGATAACTTACTGAAATTCATTTGGTCCCCTAAAATTGAGGCACACTGTAAAAGAACTACAATTCCTACACTGTGCATCTTACGTGAATCTAGTCATATTAAAACTGACAGTTAGTGCTTTAAATCTCATTGTTTCATTTCAAACCCAGTGTGATGGTGTAGAAAGGAGACACAAACAGAATTGTGTCATTGTCCTAACGCCTGTCTGACTGCGCTGAATCTCCACTCTGCAGGCCTGTACATTTTGATTTGTAACTTCGTGTGGGTGGAGGAATTCTTCTGCTACTGTCTGAACTCGCACTCGAATTTGAATTAAGCTAAAAGTACAGGATGTTGGCAATCTTTAGTCTTACTCTGGTATGGACTGAAAGGCTTAGTGGAGGTTGAAACGGTGCACGCTCTTCTCCTGACATCAGCATTTTCCACCACCTTCTGTCCCACAGGAGTTCCCTTTCCGAAGAACTTCATGTCTGTGGCCAAAACCATCCTGAAGCGTCTCTTCAGGGTTTACGCTCACATCTACCACCAGCATTTTGACTCTGTGATGCAGCTGCAGGAGGAGGCCCACCTCAACACCTCCTTTAAGCACTTCATTTTCTTTGTTCAGGTGAGATTGTCCTGCTACAATGTAGTGTTTAATCCCCACCGTGTATCTAAAGCCCCGTTCAGACATGTACTGTAAGTAATCTATATAAGCTCTGCCTGTTTTGCATGGTGTTATGTTAAAAAATGAGTCCATATTCATTATTCGCTAAAAGTTGTTGCAATCTGCCTGCTGAGGAACTGGTAGCTTGTCTGTCACAGATATCTGTGGCTCAAGTGTGAATAAGGCAGTCCTGCTGGTGACGGTGTAAACAAGATTGGATATATTGTGCAAACCAGTCAAACTAAAACAAGGAATGAACTCTTAAGGTCACTGATCAGTTTCCAAGCAGCAGAGGTGACTCTGAGGGAGACCCACTGCAAGCTACACTTCTTTAGTTACAATGGCTCGACATTGATCCCACACTGAAATGAAAGAACTGCTCTCTCCGTGCTAGATAACAAGACATCTCAGCAGGATGTGGCAGTAAATAATGTGTTGTTTCATACATTGTACATCACACACTGCCATACTTGGTCTCGTCTATGCCAGATGCCAATTGTTATGCAAGCATTGAGGCTTTATCATGCCACAGACCTGTCATGTTTGAGCAGAGTCTTCATGGATCTTTTCCATAACAGATGCCTGTACATGAAATCCAAAAAGCCAGAACTTGGAACAAACAGACAAACCCAGCATTTTACCAGATTATATGTCTGAAAGGGGCTTAAGAGACTTTGACATGGCAGGAGGATGTTGACATGTGCGGTGTGATAAATGATTCTATCCAAAGTGCCTAGATACACTAAAATATTATGTTAATGGGTGTGAGTGTTAAGCATTGCATTGGGCCTTTAAACACGTCAATGCTACTGCAATTTCTGTCCTATCAATTCTATACAGGACCCACAACGTTAGTCAGATTGTGTGCGGGCAGCAACAACATGTCATACAAACTGTTTTAATTGACATTAAATAACCAATTTATAGTAAATGTTTTTTTCTTTTCTTATAGGAGTTCAACCTTATCGATAGGCGAGAGCTTGCTCCCCTGCAAGATCTGATCGAGAAGCTTGGATCCAAGGACAGATAGACATTTAATCACACATCTCCCTTTTTTTTTTAAAAACAGTTTCTTTTTCTCCTTTTTCTCCCTCTGTGACCTCTGCTACCTCTGACTTCTAGCCACAACTCTTAAAATCTGTGCCTTCTTCTTTTCATTTCATAAATGTTTGTACTGTGCTGTCTTTGAGCCTTTTTTTTTCATTTTGCCACTCTATATCATTTAAAATAGTGTAGTAAGAATATTTTTTCAAAGGACTGTGGTAAAAGACTTAGAGCAACCTACTGAATTCCATATTGGACCAAGGACATTTGGAAGATAAAGTGAAAACCAGCATTTTCTTCCTTCATAAGTTGACATATAGTGTTTTGAAGGTCTAAACACCTTTTAGTCATTGATAGGCAATTGTCTTTTTTTTTTACTTTTAGTTATTGTAATTACAGTGACCAAATGGCCAAATATCACAATCTTTTTTTTAAATATCTGTCATTAGTGTACAGTGCAGAGTAACAAGAAAGGAGAAAAGTCATGACATGAAACATGTCTTGGGTGGACTTTGCAACTGTGTGTGGACAGTATTTTCAGTTAAACATAAAGGTGGGCACAAAAATGGACCAGTAAATAATATATAGCTCTCTTGTCACAAGCTGGTTGTGTATCTTTTATCCAGTGTATACTAACATGCTATTGACATGCTCTTTGACCCAGTTACATGTGAAGACATGCAGATTATGAGATGCCTTTGTTCTTGCCCCACAAGAAGCACCACCATCGACTACATCACAGCTATTTCAATTTAGTCATGCAATATTGTGTTTTGCACATTTTCCAGCTATTTTCTTAATTAAAATAGTAAAATGTGATATATTGTTCTTACAGTGATCATTTTTAACAGCTTGATAGTTATTCATTATAGACACTTAAACGCTTTTATAATCATGAGTCGTACAGTAGAAATCATCCTGTCAACAGCAAAAAATAGTATCATGTAAATTTTTTGTTTTACTGTCGTTTTAGTTCATTCCTGTGGTGCCGATTCATTGTGGAGACATGCATATGCTTTTTCAATGCTGGTACTTATTTTTTGTTGTTTTTACTAAATATTTCTCCCCCTGGATTGGAAAAAAACTATTGCACCTGTGCAGGATAAAGATGAGATATATGTAGTTTTTCCACAGATGTCTTTGTTAGATTTTGTGATCTGGCTACAATAGCGGGGCTGTTTGTACTGCCATCCTTTTACAAACTAATGCAGCTAGGATTCTTTATGAATGTTTTATTTGGCAAACTTTAAGCAAGGCAATTGGTCCATAACCTTCATGTTTGGACCTCAATTCATATCAGACAATCATGTAACAAATTAAGAGCTGTTAAGATAACTTAATGCATCACCAGGAACCAACCAATGTGAGTGGGTGCAGTAGAGTGTTCATTTTATATTGTACTGCTTTTCAAGAAGTTGAAAGTCTTTCAACAATGTAAAAAACATGTTTAATTCACTTTCAGTTTCACAATTTATCCACTCGTAGGCCCTCAAATTGCTTGGGAATAAAACTCAAGCCAGCAACCAGTAAGTTAATCATCTACAGACATGGCAATATATTTCGCAAGACCAAGTTATTTTAAAGATTTTATTTGAATACATGTCCTTTCTTTCAACCTGTCACATATTTTTGAAATGTATTGCTTTTTCTCACAAATTAGTTTTTTAACTTCTGGCATGGAGTTACATCTCGTATTACACTGTAAAATAAATGGTTGACTTTACCTTTTCAAATAAGGAACAAGGGCTTTGAAATGAATTAAAAGTTTTATATATTTACAATAATGGTCCAATCATTGGGTGGTCATTTTGATAGGGAGGAGGTGCGAGGATGTATGTACTGCGTCCAAACATTTGCTGTAAATAAGATCAGTGTTTAATCGGAACAAAAATGTGCCTTACAAAAATGTAAAAGTCTGATATGGCAGTATTGGTAGATCAAAAACTCAATAAACATTGAAAGGACTGCGTTGAATACTGTGTTGATTTTCATTTTGTGTTTACTTAATGTCCGGAAGACTGCAGTCTTGTGGAGTGTGGAGAGTGATGGATTATTGATTTTTACATCCCTTGATCTTCCTTATACACAAAAATACCATTGACACCATAATTTATTTGAAGATTATTTATATATATATATATATATATATATATATATATTAGTTTGTGTTTTATATGCTGAATGAACAGGTGTAGATTAATGCAAACCTTTTGAATATATTAAGCTTTGTTTTAAAATTATGCATATGATTTGTCACGACTGTAGAGTCCGAATTGACCTTTGCTTTTTGCTTTGGTGATCAGGAAGCTGATTTATAAATATGAATTAGAAGGCAACTTTTCCCCCATACTATTTAATATATTTTTGTTATTGATTATCATTTGGAGTAATATATTTTTTATATTTTTCTAACCACCATAGATAAACTGTTATATAACAATCCAAATGAGTGTCCAGTGTGTGCACTGATTTGGATGCAGAAATTAGCACGTTTGGAAAGGCCAGTCAGACAACTTCTGGTATGTTATCATCTTGTTATAAACACACAATATCAAAAATACCAATACCGTTGTTAACGCTGTGTATAATTTCAGAAAGCTTTTTCAAATATTTGATAAAAAAGTAGGCGCAAGGCGATCACGATGTGAAACTACACAACGGACACATTCCCATTTCCGGTTTAGACAGGACGTAATAGGCAAAACTACGGAGTCTGAGCACTTACTTGCTGAAAGGTCAATAATGTATATATTTTTGACACCTTAATCACAATTTCAAAATACATGTTGGTCATATCAGATAAATATCGGATCGAAATTAAACGGAGTGGTGTCACCCGAGACGTTTTACAAGCGTACATACTCAACCAATCAAATTCGAGCCTGTCGAGATCTCTGGGGTATTTTGCCCTGAGTTTCGCCTAAAAGTTAACTTTTACCCGTAACCTCTGTAATATGTACGCCGGTTACAAATTCAGATCACTATTATCTTCAGTGCGTTTATATCATGTGCGCTATTATGTGGTGTTACGGTAGGATTTGGTTTGGTTACCAATGTTTAAGGAAGCGGAATGGACATGTACGTAGACAGCCTGAGAGGCTTCACTCTGGGTTGTAGCTAGCCCGGTAAAGACGGAAATAACGAACTGTTTTTTTTTAAAGGCTATCGTCAAGTAGCTACTCAGCTGTCGTCTACGGGTTTGCTTTTGGTTATAATATATTTTCCAACGGTGAATTAATTGACAAACGGTAACCTCACAACGGCAGTTATCGTTTTGCTTTGACCGGGCGGCAGGGGCCCAACATTTGATGTTACATTAGCTTCGTTGCTTCTTCACAAAGAGCATAAAGTTACTTAGCTAAATTAAAGCTACGTGGTTGTCGCTAACATCGTATTTATAGTTAAACTACGTAGCTAGCTAAAGGCAACACGGCTGACATTGTCCGTCTTTTTTGAGGTGGTCCAAGATGCTTGTTGATTGAGGTTGACGGGAAATCTTGTTAATCCAGGCCATCGTTGTGAGCTAACGTTAGCTAACGGTACCTGCCTGAAAACACTGGGTGAGCAAACCGAAAGAGCTGTCAACCAATTTATTTAGCTAACGACCGTGGTAGCTACATGTACTCTTTCCATTAGACCTGATTATTAATACGGCTATCTTTAAATGAGTTCAGTAAACAGATGTTCCCAGTTCCACTAACTAGACGCCAAAGAAAACCACATATTGAACTAATTAATCACGAATTCCTTTATATAGCTACAAACAATGCATGTGTATTTATCATAAACATTAGTCACCAAAACAGAGCTATGTTAAGGGTCACTTTTTCCTAACAGGTCAGCCAAGCTGGTTTGTGTCATTAATAACTAACGTAACACTGTCCACAGGCTTTGGTAAAGACATGGCAGATGAAAATACACAGTTCTGTGGCAATTGGTATGTATGTATTAATACGTTGCATTAAGTGATCAGTCAATTTGATATGCTGGTGAAAACTGCTTTTTCATACTTGTCTTTACCTTTTTAGTAAACATGATATTCCAGAGGCAAATTTTACTACCCATGAGATCCACTGTCGAAGAAACATCGCACTCTGTGATGTATGCCAGGAGCCAGTTCCTCGGTCAGATCTGCAGGAGCACAAACAGCAGGAGCATGCACAGGTAAATCCTACAGCAATAATGGAAACTTTAACATAACTCCTGCAATAGATTTGTGCTGCTTTTAAGGTCAGGCTTAAAGCCAAAAAATGTGTGTGATCTGCATAGCCTGGGACAGTTAATGAATATTTGTGAACATTAGTTATTCTTTCCCAAACCCCGTAACCAGTAAACTAAAATTAAACTGTGACTTTTGTAAAAATGCAATTTGTTTTGCTTCACTTTCATTTTAGATTACATGCAAGTGTGGTTTGAAGATTGAAAAGAATCACATTGATGTTCACCAGGTATTTGTGAATTAGTTTTTTTATTCCCTATTTATAATTCTAATATTGAACCATATCAATTAAATCCTTAAATTGTGCTTTTTCATAATTCTTGTCTCTTTCAGAGCTTTGAATGTGCTCAGCGGCTGGTCCCATGCCAATATTGTGAACTGGAGATTGTTTTCAGTCAGTCCAAAGAACATGAGGATTATTGCGGTACCCGCACTGAGCCCTGCTCACAGTGCAAGTGCAATGTAATGTTGAGGGAACAAGCTATGCATCCAAACTTATGTGGAAGCCTTACACCGCCCCAAGAGAGGAACAACAGCCGGACAAGTCACAGTCCAGGAGAACCACAGTCTCCTGGACCATGGTTTGAAGCCCACTCCATCCGAAACCTCCTAAGAGCCCAAGAGAGAGGCCCAAAGAATAATAACATCAGTGCAGCAGAACAACAGGCCTTTCCCAGGGCATTCGATCCCAGCATTTATAACACTTCAAGGGGACCTCAAGGCTCTGCAGACTGGAAGAATACTGCCCCAAGAAATACATTCAGCCACTGTGAGTTCATTACTGACCTAGTGATAATTAAATTGCCCACCAGGCTTAATTATGTATTGGACAAAACATTTACCAATGTAGCTAAATACTGTAAACGCAATTTTAAAGGTGCCCTGTGGAGTTTTCTTGTAAAAAAACAAAAATTATTACAAAAGTTTACATCCATTGTTTCCTACCAAGTGTGTATCCATGAGGTGAAACAGATATATTGAATGTTTGTTTACATACATCTTTTGTTGCTATCCGTCTTCTTCTTTACTGCCTTTGTGGGCGAATTGTTACCCTTCTTTGTGCTACTGCCACCAACTGTCAATCAGAGGAATAGCACGAAACCAGCAGTGCGAAAGTGTATCCCATCTCATGTGTCCTCAAGTGTGCACGATACAAACAAAACGGAGACCCACTTGTAAAAGCATTGCTTCAAAGCACTACTAAAGGTGGTAAAACACCACAGTACCTTTTTAAAACGTCTGTAGTATCACCAAATTTCCTAAACATAATCTTTGCATCTTGTTGAATGTCTCAAAATCTGAGACACAAAAATATGTCACTGTAAATCTTTCTGTCAAAGTTTTCCATATGCAGGCAGAGGACATGCAGTAGATGCCCCCAGAAAATATGTTTTTATCAATATCAATTTAGAGAGATTTTGCTGGCTCAACAAAGGCTAAAGTTGTCCCTAACAGAGCGCCAAAGAACACATTGCATTTTATTGCTATCCTTGATTGTGTGTATTCAGAGTTTGAGGTTTGCCTGACCAGCAATAAGGAACTTTTGATCAATTATTATAATAGGCTAGAGCAAAGTTGCCGTGCTGCTGCTTGCAGCTGTATTTGTTTTCTGAAATAACCATATCATTTTTTTTCTTCTTGTAGTGCTGGGGCAGAGTGATTTCCTGACTAGCAGCAGCAGCAGCAACAGTGCGTGGCCACATAGTGAGCTCACACTGGATGAGGATTCATCAGGCCTGGACTACATGTTGGCTCTCAGCCTGCAGAGTGATGGGGAATCAGTGGCTGGAGGTGTAGAGGGCAACCTGTGGAGTGGCATCTGGGACCACAAGATTGGAAAGACGTCTAATACCTCTGTAAACGCTCCACTCTCTCTGCCCAATAATAACTACCCAAACTACACTACAAGCACAAGTGCAGTCCAGGACCATGATCAAACAGGTAAGCAGTAGTACTCAGATCTTGTACTTAAGTAAAAGCAGCAATACTACGGTGTAAAAGTACTTTGTTGCAACTAAATATATTTAAAGTATCCAAAGTAATCATTATTTAGAATGGCCCATTTCAGAATCGTGTATGTATATATTATTATTGGATCATAATTATTAACTCATTAATGTGTTCACTTCAAAATTGCTTTAATGTTTCAGCTGGTAAAGGTGCAAGTAATTTTAACTTTATTCTACCGGGTATCTGAATATATATATATATATATATATTTATATATATATATATATCTCACAATCTATTAGTAGATTTATATTTTATAAAGTAGCATAAAATGGAAATACTTAAAGTACAAGTGCCAAAATTGTGTTTGAGTAAATGTATTTATTTACATTCCACCACTGCAGGTAAGCTAGGGTTGTTTAAAAGGAAACTACACCGCCTGTCATGTCAGTGTTGATGATGCTGATTCTAACCACAAAACCGCAAAATGAAAAAATAGTTCCTGGCATCCAACCTACTACTCTAGCTATATAGTTGGCTTAAAAGAGGCAGCACGCCCCCTGGCTCCCCACAGGCTGAGACTAGAAATCCAAGCTGAAATCGCCTGTAGTTCTTCCCTCACCATCTATGTCACTAAAACGCCAGTGGTGGCGGAAGAACCAATTTTGCAGCAAGAAAAACACAGCTTTCTCAGCCAATGTAGCATGCACTGAGGGATTTATCTCTTCATGTGACTCAATATACCATCAACAGCCACATGAGACCAGGTGCAGTTTCCCTTTAGAATACTTAAAGGTATTCTGTTGTCAAATTGTTAATGACTTTAAATTGTTTTGTAGATACCATGCTGCCTTGTGAGTTTTGCGAAGAGCTGTTTCCTGAAGAGGACCTAATTTTGCACCAGGTTAGAGATGTGATTTTATTCTTTTGGTTACACTGTTCAGAGAGTTGACTCATGATGCAAGCCAGCTATCTAAGTGCTCCACCCCGGCCTATAATGATTTAGACACACAGTTTTGGGCGTTAAATCGCGACTGGGGCATTAGACAGGGATCTAAACATGCTTGCAGACCAAACAGGGTCACTGTGTTTCCAAGATCCTCACATGGACAAAAACACTGCAATTGCAATAAAAAAGTGGCCTAAAATAGACGGCAATGTATCACATTTATAGACTTGTAGAATCTTGGCTTTTAGTGATAAGGATCTTCAGTTAATTTTTTTGCACTAACTGTTTGATTAATGCTAGTTCTGCTTTGAGAATTCATGTCCATATTCAAGTAAAACACATGTAATGTTGGAGGAAAAAGCTGCCGAGATGACGTACTCTACAGTACAACACAGCACTGGAAAAGGAGGGCAGACAGTTTGTAATTCCAGGTCAGTACATCATGTCTGCATGCATGACAACGTGACAAAAGCGTGAAAAATGCAACCAGAACCTGACTGACGGATACAATCAGCCTCAAACTCTGTTCATTCTGCCTACTGAATTCAGGACTTGCTGATGTTTTGAAATATTTTAACCTGATTCCAGGTTGTCATGGTGCATTCTGTTTTTCTTCTGAAATCTGTCCACAGGCGGCCTCCCTTCCCACTAAGATTCTGCATTGTCAAATGGTTGAGACGTTAATCTGTGTATGCACAAGTCTAATCTGTGTAAAATGCTTGGATCCAGTCCGATATCACATGGCATGCAAACATTTGCGTACACTTCTTTGTCTCTGTTATAGACGGTTCCCTGTCCAGTGACAGCCTTTGCCTGTTTGAACACGTGGCCGCCATTTCCATCTAGGAGGAAACACAGATTTCAACCTTTTTGTATGCTTTTCAGACTGGGTGCAGCCCCGCCTCTGCCTTTGCATCTTTCAGCAAGCAGCCCACTTCTCCACCTAAGGAGGACAGTATGAGCAGGAATGCTTCAGGGCTGATGCGCAGCCTCCCTGACTCACTCGCTTCAAATATCCCCACCTTCCCTCGGTCAGTGTCCCCGGCCTCCTACAGTCCTCCAGCCAGTCCACTAGAGGGCGATGTGGTCATTCCATGCGAATTCTGTGGCGTTGCGCTGGAGGAGGCTGTCGTCTTTCACCATCAGGTATGTCACTAAGTTATCAAGTTAGATGGCCAGTTTAAATGTATTCACATATCACGAGTGACCTGTTGTAGGATTCAAATATGTCTTCTTCTAATATTTCCACATTATGACCTGAACAACCAGCCTGTAAAAATAATCTCTGAAGGTTCAGTATTGTTCATGAAGTTGAATATAAAAAAATGTTTTTAGGTTGATTGTGATGAATCTGTATTGTCCTTGTAAAAATTATATATTTGACAATTTTTGTTGTAATGTTTAGTAATATTATTTCTGGTGTGTGTGTTTTTTTTCTTTTCTTTCTATATCTAGGATAAATGTGATATGCGTCCTCAGACCGCCCATCCACTGAATAATTTAACAAGAACATCCATCAAAAAACCCCTGAGCCCTGGTAAAGACACCTTTGGCGGGATGTCTCCAGATTTTCAAAGGAGAATAAAGCACCAAGGTAATGCATAGAATGTATTTGAATTATTAAAAACAATCAAAGCAATAATGCAGAAAATCAGATTATACAGATTGTATAGTGTCTTTGTTTATTATAGATTAATTGATTTGATGTTCACTGTAAAATGGGTGAACAGTGTCCTCTAGCAGCAGGAAATTTCTTGATGCTTAAAAACTAATCTTGCATGTTCATTTTCTCATTAAAGAGGTTTGATAAAACTCTAAATGTTTAAGGGTAGTTGGTGGTAGTTTTGTATTAGAATACATTATATTGTAATATTTTCTCAACATTTTACTTCCGCATGTATGTAAATGAAGATGTGCAAATACTTTTCAATTCAACACCACCACCACAACAACGCTACAACTATAGTATGAAAAGACACACAGCTAATTTGTATGGCTGTTTCATTTAATTGCATTATATTTTTGAGTTTTTATTCTCTGGTCACTGTGTGCATGTGTGTATTTTTTTACACCTTTTGTGTGTCCCCTTCCACATATAGGTGACTTCTTGGAGGGGGACTTTGGATTTGACAAAGAGACAACACCAGGACAAAACGCAAGGGACTGGCAGAGAGGCTACATTGGACTACCAAGTCAACGGAAGTTGTCCAACTATGATGCGTCTGTAACAAACAGACCTCAGCATGGCAGGGAAGCAGAAGGGGCCCAGCCGTCTTTCTGTGACACTGAGTCTGGTTCTGCATCTCAAAAGGGGTAAAAGCAATGATCGAGTCTTTGGAAACTTTAAAAATACATTTTAGAGTAAATGATTAACATTCTGTGTTTGCCCACCAGACTACATCTACCAGAAAATAAAGAAGGGATAGGGAACATAAGGAATCCTATGACGAAGGTACACTTCAGGTTTCCCATCTCCCTCACGTTCTTTTGTTTACTGTACGTGGTGGACGGTACAATGAATGCATTGTCTGCAGGGATGATGTCAATTCTTTGTTTGTATGTGGTCCAAGTGGAAACACATCACTAACTACTCTGTGCATTCAAGCTATGAAGCTGGGAAACAATATAGACGTGTGCAAAGTGTTTTTTCTAGGTGTTTCTTTTTCTTTTAACCACATTTTTGAAAGAAGCCACTGCAAAAGATTTACCTAGACGTGCAGTATTTCCTTCTGTGCCTGTAAAAAGACTTTGTATTTTTTTCCATTTGCAGTTGCCCAAGAAGCAGAATGAAGAGCAGCAGGAAGAGTGAGAGTCGGAACATCTGTAGAAGTAGAAAAACCAAATCTCCTACTCTGCTTTTCATTTATCTTTTTGCACACTTTTGAAAATGAAACATATACCTATCTGATAAGTGCCTGTGTGAGTATTAGTATCTTGCAGTTTATATTCTGATGAATTTTACTATTAAAGTCTAAGCAAGTAATTTGGTTTATTCATGCATATTCTGCTTTATTTCAAGATTTGTTTCAAGCGTTTGTCTAACATCTAGCCTTAACAGATAAATTATAAAATTGATTTCATTTACGCTGAATTTGATTTGAAGTTTTCTTGTAACTGTGTCATATCTCTTTAAGAACATAGGGAACATCAAACACAGACACATGACTTTGTCAGTCTACATTTGTCTTACTTAATCTTTACCTTGTTACTTCAGCCAAGAACATTTTGTTTTCACCCGTTTGCCAGTTCCTTCCTGGTTTCTGCATCGTTATGTAACCTTAAGCACTTTGATAGATTATTTTGTTAAAAAGGGCTTGAGGAACACATTTGATAAATTTATGCATCTTTTGACCAAGAAAAAAAAAACTGTTATCGAACATTTGTCTTTTTATACTGTCGTACATTTGTCTTTAATACTCTTCAGTAATATTTCGATTTTTTTTAAAATCATAACTATAGAACTATATATATGTGGTGTTTTGATGAGATGAGGTGTTTGAAGCAGTGTCACCTGTCCAATCTTCTTTTAAGTAGTGTAAAAAATGTTGTGTGCTGCTCCTCCAAATAGGATTGATCAGAAGTATTTTGTTTGCAAGATAGGGTTCACTTTAGAAATACATATAAAATAGGCAACCTTGTGCCTCAGCCGGTTGAGAGTCTTGAGAACGCCAGAGCATTTTCCTTATTAACCTCTGATCAACAAGCTCAACTAGTGAGGAGCAAATAATCAGTAGAATCACGTGGCGTCTTGTTTGGTTGGACTATAGACACTCTCAGAACATGGCTGAATATTCCTTTTTAATAACAACTGTCTTGATGCTCTTTGTCTTGTGTGGCTATTAAATGTTTATTGAGGACATTCATTGATTCACTTTGTATTCTGTCAGTGTTGTGTCATGCCTCTTTATACGTCTAGTTCACCTCAGTTCACCAGTCATGGTACCAAAACCCTGCATAGAAGTAAGACTTAAAATCAGTTTTTTAATTCACGTTTCCAACAGCCACTTAACCACTTCATGATCGTTCCTTGTCTTGTCAGCTTTGTATCTGGGGCTCTTTGTGAGGAAGCAGCTTTCACAAAAATGCAACAATCTACACTGATGTAAAACCATACAGTTGTCTTTAGATTTGTTCATGTATCACAATACCTATTAAAATGAGTGAAGAAAAGCAATAGATAAATAAAATATAAGATACAGCTTGAGAAATGTGTACCCATTGTAATGTAAATGTTGACTGTCTGGTTATTAAAGGAAAATCAACCTTAAGAAACACCCTGTTTGATATTCATTGACTGAATCAGGACCACCTTTTTTAAACCTCTGTTTTTAAACCTATTGTTTATTGTTATTGAGGAACTTTTTGTCTTTATATTAGCTGCTTCAGAAAAGGTAATAATGGAATAGAATTTGTATTGCACTGATGTCTTTTAAAGTGGTGGTCATCTGAAGAGGTCCACAAGATCATGTCTTCAAAATCAAACTGTTAGTGCAGTTTCCTTTGAAAGTCTGTAGGAGTCATCATAAAACAAATGTGACTGTTTTTATTTATTTTTTACCTTTTTTTTATAAGGAATTTGAGTTTAATTTATGTATTTTTTAGATTAATTCAGTTCACACTGAACAGCATTAAACCATATGGGGAAATAAAATTGTAATTTACTATATGTAACTAATTATAGGGACACTTATGTTTTGAGACAGTTGTTTAGTTAGTTGTGTTAAGTTTATAAGCAGTTGTTTATTCCCAGAGGAATTTCCTTAAAAAATGCCCTATTTAAAACATCTCATAGTTGAATAAATAAATAATCTTTTTTCTCTGGTGTCTGAATGGTGGACTCCAACAATGAAAACTATATTTAGAGGTAAAATACAGAATGTATTGAATGGATATAGACATTTTAAAGATGCCAATTGACAATTGTATAAAAAACACGGTCTGATTTTATGAAAATCTCATGGTTTATACTGCTTATTTTTGAGTTTTTATATGGTGATTCAGTGGTTATCAGTGGCACTAATCACCCCCCATACATGGAGGAAGTTTCGCGTCTTCCCACAGAGCGGCGCGCTCTGAATTAGCGCCGGGACACGCCGGGGACAGAGAGGGGCGGGCTTACCTACACCTTTCAGTGGGAATCCTCTGTTCAAAAAGCTGCCAACGTCCCCTTGTAAGAGACTGTGGGCCTGTGTCTGCTTTCACTGCATATCAAGAAACGACGAAAGAGGACCGACAGAAATATGCTCTGCATAAGCGGGACACGGGTTACTTTTCGTTGACAAGAAGTTTCTGAATTAACTGCGCTGAAGATTGAGACAAACTGAACTGAGAAGGGAAAAAAGACACAAAAACAAGCTACAAGTCGTGCAGGTGGTAGACTACACTTTGACCGGGGAATCAGATCACACACTCCCAGAACTACCAACCGTCTCGTCTCACCTGAGCCTGACAAGAAAGATTAAAATGTCTGTGGAGAGTTATTCTGCGCTGGATGAGTCCTCTCTCCGAGCCTTGGTGAGTAGATGAATGGAGATGCTCTGAACTGAAGTTACACTGTGTTACTGCTTCCTGCCTGGGAGAGACGGGAGATTATAAATTAATATAACATTCTGATATAACTCCGTGTATCGTCATTATGTTAAGTTTTTACATTAGACTGGTTAAAAAGTAATGTGAATTCATTTCTCATTTAACAGGTACTGGTCTGTTACTGTTACAACATACTGTAGTGCAACATATTTAACCATAATAATATAGTATATCAGCTTTTTCTTAACATTACTGTTATTTGTATGGCATCGCTCTGCTTTTTATAATTCATACATGACATTTGGGATAATCCTGACAGGTGTTCAATGCTTCTTGTTGCTTGTTGTCATTTACAGACCA
This sequence comes from Nannoperca obscura, assembly GCA_036024295.1. NCBI lineage: Eukaryota > Metazoa > Chordata > Actinopteri > Centrarchiformes > Percichthyidae > Nannoperca > Nannoperca obscura. Next base: position 15,740 of record JAVQJL010075418.1, on the reverse strand, counting down.
CAGTTTGTCCTCAGTGTAGAGCTGAGAAGATGAGTCAATCACCAGGACACAATCCGCAACTATTTTGATAACTAATAGTGTTTCATTGTCATTTGTTAGATAATAGTTTAATATCTTTGGTTTTTAGGCTGTTGATCGGTCAAAACAAGACATTTGAGGAATTCACCTTGTGTCTGAGACATTTTTTCATTTTTTTCTAACAATATGATGAAAGCAGTTGTTGCAGATCTAGTGAAGTGTGTCTGACTGTGAGAAGTCAGGTGAGTAGTAAACTTTCAGTGTCATTACTGCAGCTGTTGAACACGTTGGTCAAACAGAAACTTGTCTGGTGTTTTTGTGAGCATCAAACTAGTTTCAAAACCATAAATTGATTAATCAATTTGTCAGATGGCAACAATGTTGATAATGATCAACCGTATATCATTTATCAAGCAAAAACGCACAGACACTCGTCCGGTCCAGCTTCTCAAATGTGAGGATCTGAAGATGTCACAGGGAAGTTTTGATTGGCATTTTGCTATTTTCTGACACTTTATACACTAAACAATTAATCCATTAAACGAATCAGTAACCAACAGATTTATCAATGGATAAACTATGTAAGTTGTAGCCCGATCTAAATCTATAAAGAGAAGAACTAAAGGAAATATTCAGGATTCGTGTGATTCCTCATGATGACACACAGCCGACGTCTGTTACAAAATACTAAGATTAATAGTAAGATTAATTTCCCTCGTAGGTGATTTACGTTGATGTATTACGACTTTCGAAGTAGACATGATGTTACAAGTGTGAACAGAAAATCTGTGTCGATAAAGTGAACATGTGGCCTACAAAAAGAAGACTTCCTGGTTCACAGTAGCTATAGTCATGTGCTAATTATATCCTGAAGAGAGGAAGGTGAGACATTTGTCTGTCTGACATACAGTTTATCATGACACCTGTAACACAAGGACGCGTGAGTCAGCTTGTCCTTGTTCAGACATAGTTACGCTGGGTTTGTCTGAATGACACTTACACATATGCAACAGTTGTACACGAAACATCTGAGCTGAACGATCTTTACTATGGTTTTTCATTCTGGAATAATAACTGACGCGAAATATATAATGAACAAGAGCTTTATGTCATTAAAGTCAGAGTGAGTCAGGGGTGAACTACGGTGGTATCTGTAGACCCTCTGTCAGATTGAACCACAGTATCTGATTCTAACTTGACTTCTAAAGTCATTCTCCTCACCAGCTGCTTTTCCCAAGACTGTGTGCGCTTTGAGAACAGGCCATCTCAGAAAAACATTGTGATTTCTGTGAAGATCAGTAAACCTGACAAGCAAAGGCTGTTTGCTTTGGAACAAGTCAGGGTATAAATGTAATGTTTTATTGACCTGTCTGAGTCTAAAGCGTATAAAGACAGACAGCCCTTTATTTCCCCAAAGTCTAGAATCTGGCCAAGAGCTTTCTTCTCAAAAATCACTTAAAGGCCAACCTTTATCACAACTGACATAATAGTGGGAGATAAGGAATACATCAAGCATAATGATTTACATTTTACTAGGGCATTGTTGCTTTGATCAGGATATGTATGAGTTTGTTTATAGAGAAACAAAGCAGGAAATATGGGCTTAAGACGAATATAAAGGAGGAAGGACTAAAAATGGTAACTTCAAATGTTCAAATGACAGTGGAAAGAATAAAGACATCTCAAGCTATTTGCTGGACCTCTTTAGTTTTCTAATACTGTGTGTGTTGTAGTTATGTATTCAACCGAGTAGAGCTCCAGATTTACAGGTGTATCTGAGTCAGAGGACTCCTTTACACTGGCTTTTTATCCCAGTAATATTTTATTTCAGATATTTTTTATGCAGTAATTACATTAAGTCAGACCTCAGCTGATTGTTATTAGAGAAATCAAGCTTTGTCTGAATCTTCTTGTGTGGCCGGTATCTGCAGCAGCTCAATGTAACGCTTATCGTGCAGACATTGGAATTCATGGGGTTTATCACCATGTGACACTGATGTTCAACACATTAATGAGGAAGATATAAAATGCCTTCTCTTCTTGGTGCTGAGCGTCTTCCCCACAGTTTCGCTCCCTCAGACGTGACCAGCAGCTTAAAGGTCACCAAGATCCCACATTTTCACTGATGGTGTTTGTGGTGACTTGAGTGTCAGGGTTTTCCACAGTCAACTCGGTTTCAAAGGAAACAAACTCTGATTAAACTTCATATGGGGTTGTGATGGAATTTTAAATTCTGCTCCCCAGAGACATGAATGAAGCCTTTTGTGTTTAGTGTTTTTATGAAATCGAACACCCTATGCTGTGGTGTTTTTACATTCAGTCATTGTTGAGGAGTTTTATTATATTTGAATAAAGAATTGTTTTTCAGGACACCAGTAAAATATGATGAACATTCAGAGATGCCCAGGCCTCATTAAACTGGTAGTAAAGCCGAGTAGAGGAGCTGCTATTAAACAACATTTGGGTAACAAACACATATTTCAGGCCTGTGTTGTACTTAATGAACTAAACAGTCAGGAGGTCATATGGCGGTCTCTCTTAACGTCCCTAATCCCATCTCTACACTTCTATTCAAAGCCCAGGCTGTCTTTTTATATTGCTCATTTAATCCCCTCCATGGCAACCAGTTAAAGCATTTTTCTCCTCTCTCAGCCACCACAATAATTTAAATATCCACAAAAATAATCAGTTGGTGTCCCAGTTTCTTTGGGAGGGGATGATTGTTGCGGGTCATCTGTCTGAATGGTGCTCCAGATCTGTGGACACAAAAAGACAAAAGACTCCCGGGGCCAGTCGGAGAAAAGCTCTTTCCAACCAAACCACTCCAACTGCTATCACTTAAAAATAGATTTTATCAGCTGTTTGCCAGCTCGGAGGATGATGATTATCAGTTACACCCCTGATTCTGCTATGAATGAGGAACTAGTTTCCTGTGTGGATGTGTCAAACCTGTAGGACGAGCCAGGTCTACAGGTGTCTGTTGTTGTGGCACTTGTGCACCTGCCTACTTAGCTAAGAATAAGGTTTGACTTAAGCATCTGTTAGCCGCACGCTGATCTCCCTTCTAATTATCTCTGAAAACTCCTCCCTCCTGCGCTGCCTCATCGGAAGTTTGCAGGCAAAGTCTAAAGGTCATCACATGCATGAATTCCCGCTGTCTGATTGACTTTTTACGGCTTGTGGTCAGCTAATGCACAAGTCTTTCCTTTCGTTTTTGTATTGACACGACCGCTTGGAGACTTTTCCAACTGTGGCGCCTGCTGGGCTGATTTCACATGCTGCATGTCTCCCATAATGATTTGTAACCAGTCTTGCCAGCCCTTGTGATCGTCCTTTCTCCCTGGTGAGCAAGAAGCATTCACACATGTTTAAAATAAGGCAATTTCACTCTGTGGTCCGGCCTCGATGATATATGGGACCCCTGGGCTTTCGTTTTATGGCTCTCTGGACCCTTTGTGAGTTGACAAGGGCTCAACGGTTACAGTCAGAGAGGAAGAATGGGTTTGTTTTGTATGCTTTCAGTACAGTCCCAGCTTCTCCATACCCCCCCTGAGACAAAATGTCCAAAATGTCAGCCTCATCATCAGGAAGGAATAAATCGGAAAGATTATGCTGCATTATGTAACTGTCTGGGACATTTTCAGATATATGTGCTGTGTGCGTTTTTTATGTTGTCTTATACTTATGCAAATGTTATCAGGGGCAGTATTTATTTGTTTTTTGATCGTGTTTTGTTAAAGTAGAAGTAAAAGCGAGCTGCAACGATTATTTGATAGGCCGAAAAGTACATTTCAGCTATCATAATAATGGAATAATTGACATTTTTTGGGCGCAAATGCCAAACATTTGCTGGCTTTAGCTTCTCAAATGTGAATATGTTGGGCTTTTCTTTGTCATATATGATAAGAAATTGTATAAGTATATATCGGACAAAACAAGACATGTGAAAACGTTAACTTGGGTTGTGGGAAATAATAACGAGTATTTTCACCATTAATCTTAAATTGCAGGAGCATGACACTTCAACACTCGACTTGAGCCTCGTCAACAATCATGAAAACCATTTTTCTTTCTTCAAAGGCGCTGTAGAGTGTCTTGAATGCAAGCTGTTGCAGGCAGCATTTTTTTCCTTGCTACACACACACACACTCACAAGGAAAAGAAAAGTGTTTTATGCTCCTGACCATTGATAACACCTGCTGCTTCTGTGTTTATGCTGGCAGTTGGCGAACATAACTGCCTCAGTAGATGTTTACAGGTGTTTCACTCTTGTGGGGTGAAAGAAAAGTAATTTGTGCTCAGAACTACAATCAGGTGTTCACCGTGCACACCTGATTTTTTTTTTCTGTCATCATTCTCACAGGTATTTATTCTCTTCACATTTACACAAAGCACTGCCCGTATGATCAAGTTTCAAGGTGTCAGCGAAGGAGGAGAAGGAGGCAACGAAGAAATGGGCTATGAGCAGTTTATCATTCGGGGCAGTTTTTCCCTCGAAACTGACACTTTTAAAACAGACTTATCTTTACTCTTGCAGAATCCTTCGCAACAACACGAACAGTTGAGTTACAGCCTGCAGACTTCAGCCTCTGACAGTGAATATCCAAATACAACAGGCAACAGAGAGATAAGAAGTCACTTCTTTGTTTGATAAGACAGGAAACTTTTGTTACTGGATACTGCTATAAATAGCCTGCCCGTTTTGGCTCTTAAAGGATGAGAAAAGAAAAGCAGTGAACTTTGAGATGATGTGTAAATAAACTCCACCAAAGTCTATTTTTGGTCTGTGGCCTTTAAGTAGTTAGTTGCTCTGGAACAGTAACTCTTAGTAAATGGAACTCATCTTCAGATGCGTTTCAGCAAACATTTACTCAGTGCTTCAGCATGTCGTATTTCCTTATTAAAGAGGATACTTTTAGAGGTATTGTTTTGTCATTTTGAAATATGGAATACTTCAGAAACATAAGCTGGCATTTGAATATGAGGAGCAGTATTTCATGAATAAACAGGATACCAGGCGCTGCTTTGTTATTTTAAAATGACAATAAAGAATAATGTGGCGGTTTAACACTTAGTATAACAAACAATCCTCAAAGAGGTTGATTTGACTAGTGTCAGTGAGGTAATGTGATTACATTCTTATAGTTTTATTTAACAGTCTTAATTAACTGTTTGTATTGCCGCATTTCAAAGTTTCTTGGCACTTCACCACCTCCAGCGGAGAAGCTTGAAACCAGCGGCAGGATGTGAATCACGTCGTGCTCGTGCGTCGGCCTGCGGGTGCGTGACAAACAAAAAGGGCACCCACTTGTAATAAATTGCTGCGTAGCGCTACTAGCGGTCAAAACCTCCACAGGAGAAAGTTGCAGTGAAAATGCAGCCAGTGGTGAGATATTGAGCGTGACAGGAGGGTGAAGAGACGGCAGAACCGACCTTTGGTTACAAAGGGAGGCCGAAGACTTACAGCTTGACAAACCGAGGCGACACAACAGCTGCTACTGCTGCAGAAAACTGACCTCAGTCATGTGATCTGTGCAGTATAGACTCGATAGATCAATGCAGTATATTTTGCATCGATGAATGGGGATGTCAACATAGGGGTGATGCATTTTTTTGTAAGCATGTGATATGAGACAGACTCTGCTGTCAGAGTTGCTGTGGTGATCCAGCAGAGAGGATTTCTGTGACAGATCTCCATCTGTCTGGATCATCAGTCTGCCACATGGAAAAGGTCTGGATAAGGGATCGACGGTGTGCTTTTTAATACCACCAGGCATCTCTGGCTAGCGTAATTTGAGTTTTGATGCTTTAGGCGCTCAGAGGGTTTTTGTGTCCACTTCAGATAAAATAAGGAAGCTGTGTTCCTCTCTCGTCATTGCCGAGATGCTTTTAAGAAGCCGTCGATGTTCAGCACCCATTTGCTTTACCCAAAGACAGATTCTCAGTTATAAGATACTATAGCAGGGTTTTGGCTTCATATTGAAATACTAAGGTGCGACTCTGTTTAAAGGAAGAAAATAGCGTACAGGAAACAGCATGCAGCACTCTGCAGGATCAGAAATGTTTTAGGTTTTCTGCCAAGTCACAAAGTAAATTACACCAGTAGAAAAAAATGTAAATTCATCACATTTCACCAGCTTAGGAGAGGATGGTACTTTTAAATTGGGGAAATAAAACAGATGAGAGAGAGAGACAAAGCAAGAGATAAAGAGAAAGGCAGAGCGGAGAGAAATGTAGAAACACTGTGGTTTTGGGCTTTTCTAAATTGTCTCCCCCAGGAAAGAGCCATTTCCTGAAATACACTAGGAATTATCCAGCGGATGTTGATGTTTTGCTTTCCAGCCCACTGTTGTTAATGTTGTGGCACTCTTGAGATGTAACAGCAGGTCTTTTACATTTCATTTGGCTTTGTCTGTCTGTCTGTCTGTCAGTGTGTGACTCACTCCCGTTGATATAATTACTGTGGTTTTTCTGTGGAGTCAGCATGACTGGATCATGATGGATCTATTAGAACAAACTGTTTGTATTCTGCTGCCTCCCAAAGTGCCCCCCTATATGTTTCCTCCTGTGGGACACCCCCTCTGTTCCCTCATTAAACCAAACGAGCCGGTTACGCAGGGCTTCAGTTTGACCGGTGATGTCCCATATTTGGAGGAGTTTCATCATGCTCCAGCTCCTGTTGTGACCTGGGTCTGCTCACAGGACGAGGCCTGTTGAAGTGCGGGATCCAATGCAGCCTTTCTTATCTCCTTATTTATAAAGGCTCCTTCTGGCTGGAATCTGTCGTACTGCCAGACAGCTGAAATGGGTCAAAACGTCTCACAGAGGTGGTGGATCAAGCCCAAGAGAAATATGTTCCACTGTCGACCATTATACGTTAGAGTAGTCTGATATACAGCAAAGCTGCGAGATTAGAAAGGTCAACATTTTGCAGTTTAGATCAGAGTGTTTACTGTGTGCGCTGAATAATCCATCAGCATGTGGAGTCCACTGCACTGATGTAAGCCGGTGTTGTGTGAGTTCAGATCTGTCTTCAGTGCGTCATTACAGTCCCATATTTGTTGCTGCCTGTGCCCCCCTCTCACCCACATGAACGTTCTTTATGCGTGCTACCTCAAGTGTAAAGGGGACACTGTTTTCCCAGGTCTGCTCCGGACCTCTGTTCTACCATCCAGTTATTAATAAAGGTAAAGCATTTCCACACGTGTATTCATAAAGAGCCCGTTGCCACATGTGCAGCAATCTTTCTGTCCCCCTGGCTCGTATATTGCACAGGTCCTCCCTTTTTTTCCCCCCTAGACAATGAAGGCTCAGTGTGCACTGTAGCACAGTGAGTTATAACCTTGAATCTGGTTCGTTTCTTTGTAAATTATTCAGCCGAGAGGTGACTGAAACTCCCTCTTCTGAAAAACCCATGCCATGCAGGGCTCTCATGTATCCTGATAATATTCCCATTTTTCTCTGGGTGTGGTGTGTGTCTGTGTGTGTGTGTGTGAGCCAGCCTACTGTACACATGCATTGTTTTCCTGAGGCGTTGATAAATGATTTATAGGCTTTCACCTGATTGAGATTGGAGTTTTGCCCCAAAGCAAGGCAGGAAAGAGATTGGAGGGTGATTAAAAATATTTCGCTCTCAATTTTTTAAATGTGTATCTGTGTCAATGTCTGTACCAGTCTGGCTTCCTGGGTTGCAGCTGGTAATCCACTTCAGCTCTGTTACCAGGAGTGTCCCGTGTTTCCTTATAAGGACTTGTGTGCTTGACACAAGTGAGTTTAAAGCACTGATCCAATCTGCTGCCTGGCTGCACTCTAACCTCAGCCTGCTCTGGAAATTATTACTGTAGCCCTCATTTCATGCACAAACACGCAGTGCCCCCCGTGCCTCTCACTCATACCCATGCACGTGGACCCACATTGCGCGCGCACACGCACAGATTTCCCGCAGAAAGTATACATACTCCTTTGTGTCAGGGAATTTGCTCGACACGTCAAAGTTCACAAAATAGGAAGTGTTAAGTACAAAAACAGCTAAGCACGTGCACACCCACTGGGAGTCAAAAGGTCGGCACTCTGCCTGAGGGGTCGGTGTGCTCCCAGACAGAGCTGGGTGAAGGTAGGTGTCGTCCACACACTGGGCTGTGATGTTTGACCTGACCTTTGGAAACCACAGCACACAACACAACTGAAGAGACACAAAGTATGTAGGGCTGGGGATTTGACATTCTATGATACTTGTGTTGCAAATTAGGCCTGAGTATTAGTATTAATACCAAGATGATACATTTTTTTGGTACCTTTTTTGTTTATTTGTTTTTTTGAGGAATATTCACATGTTTTTTCTGCATAAACGTGTCTAAATACAAGAAGCTGTACATAAAGGTGAAATTATAATTAACATTCCAAAATACCTGTAGTAGTGACCGGTCTGCAAATCTGGCCAGGCTTTCAATATCCACTCACGGTGCTACAGACACATTTTCATTGGTATTGGTAAAAAGTATGTATTATAATATACCCAGCCCTAATAGTGTGTAAACAGCAATTGTATTACCATTCATCCCAGTGTAGAGAGACATATCTTAGCTAGCTAAGATATCATGAGTAGTGGATTAACATGAATCCATATTTCAATTGCTATGACTAAATGTTCTAATGGAGCAGAATAGAGGGATGTAATTGAGACAAATCTGAGCTTGTACAATATTTGCTTTTCATTTGCACAGTTATTTAGCTGAGTGTTCTGACTCTCTTCACTTCAGTGCCGCACCCACAGGTAGTTGTCACAGCGCGTTCAGCTCAGCTATGGACGTCAACCTCACTAAATAGTAGCTCAGTATATTTTAACTACCTGAAGAACCTTGGTCTTGCCAAATTTAACCATTTCTGAGGCAGTTCCCATGTGTGGTGCAATAAATTAAACCAACCTCACAAACTTAAGATGTCATATTTTAAATCTGTCTCTCTCATGTGTAGCAGATGAGTTCGGAGAGTGTTTTCGTCCTCAGGAGTGTGTCACCAGCTGGTTGGGATTACTGCTAAACCATGAATGCTTTCTAATTGGCCATGATTGATTGAGCTGCTCGGATGTCTTTGTATAGGTTTGAGGTTTTGACTCCATAGAAAGCTGCAGCTCGGCGGGAAGTGACTCAAAGCAACCAACAGTACAGTGCAAGCCTTAGCAGGCCTGCTTGTGAAACATTGAAACATTTTTTTGTATCTTACTCCTCACCACAGAATGACTCGTGCCAAATTAGGTAATATTTTGTTCTTTATCAGTGAGTGAGTCCATTTGAATGAAAAGATTTGGAATACGCATCTGTAAGCGTTCCTGTGGAAGCAGTCCCAGTTTTCTACAGGATGATCATAAACACCCTGAACCCTGAACATCCTGTTCCTAATGTTGTATTTCACCAGCGGAGCCAGGTGAGAGGCCAACAGGTGTGACAGCAGCTTCCCCAGAGCCGATGATGAGTCTTCAGTAAGCACAGCAGACAAGACTGTAACGTGATGATTCCCCCCCCCCCTCACATCCCCCACCGGCTGTTATTAAAGGTGCCGACAGCTCAGTGACGCCGCGATGACTGCATCATTTTCAGTAAAACATATTTGTTGTTGTGACCTGTTTGTTATGTGTTCTTTCTGAATCGTACGTCTGTTGGCAGTAAAAAGCGTGAAAAGCTTTCTGTCTGGGTGTAACGGCTGCTCTCTGGGCCACAGTGTTGTAGTGTTGCCACACTGACAGTTGAGAAGTCTGGTTTTGAAAATATGTCACCGTGTAACTGAATTGATTTTTTTTCTCCCCTCCCACTGACTAAAGACCACTGTCGGGAGGTTTTGTCAAATGGACTCTGTTACTTTACGTGTGTGTGTGTGTTTCCGTCTCTGGTATTTTAACGGTTATTCTGTTTTCTTTGGCAGGCACCCAACTTAAAGGTGTGTTTTGTTTGCTTGGGTTACGCCCACTCATTACTTTCCTGTGCAGGGAAGTTATTGGGCAACCTTTTTTATTATTTTATTTTCCTCTTTTCAAAATACATAAAGGAAAAGTCAGTCACAGCTGCTGGCATGGGTGCCAGTGGCCAGTTGAATTGAGTGTATGCGTGTTGCAACCAATCCAAACACTCGGCTGGCCATCTGTGCACTGATTGGCCCATTTAAAACTTCTTGTGTTAGATCGGGTAAAAGTCAAAGTGCTGATGTAGGGATTGTTTTTCCTCTGTTTTTATCACATCATGGCTTTAACTCCACTCGCTGTGCTTGTATTTAGAAAGATTACCGTAACTGATTTGGACAGTTCTGCAGTCTATCGCATGCTCTGCTGCCCTTGGCCTTTTTTTGTCCGAGAATTTTCTTACGTGGTTTTGCTTTATATTTAAAGTGATATGCACAGTACAATGTTCAAAAATGCAATGCCAAATGTTTTGAAATGCCAGAGTTACTGTTTTGAGTCGAAGCCAGGCTTGAGGCAGTTCTGTTATATGCTCATATAATCACATCACGACATTCATTCAGCTGTAAGATTGACAGTGTGGTAGCAGACAGCTCCCCTGTGTGTGTGTGTGTGTGTGTGAGCATGGGAGAGAGACACTGGACAACGATAAAAATAAGCAAATGTGTTCTCATTTCCTCTTTCCTCTCGTGATTTCCTCGCTTCCCAATCAAAAACTCACCCCTGTGGCTATTGGTCATCGCTGCCTCTCTCTGCTTGGTTGGACCCAAACCCAGTTCCTGATCGGCAGATTTCACTACCATCTCTTTCCTTGTGAGTCAGCAGGAATGTGAGGAATGACCTGTACGAGGCCTAGCCCTTTCCCACCCAGTTCTCATCTGCCCATTTTTAGGCATACCCAAGTCCAGCTTCTCTTTCATTTTTCTCTTTTTCACTTTGTCATCCTTTCTCCCTAGTAACTGCTTTACATTTCCCTCTTATCCTTCTCCTCTTTCCTCATATCCTTTCTTCTTTTACGAGCACTTTCTCCTCTTACCCATTATTTTCAGTCAGCTCAGCACTTTAAATGTCCACAAATTACAGTATATAGGAGAGCCCCTCTGAGCCAGTGCAGCTCGGGCTGCATACTTTGTAAAACCGCAGCGAGACCTCAAAACCACGGGCCCTCTTTATCTCTTGTGAGACCCCCCTCCTCCCTCCTCTGGGCCCAGTAGGGGCGGCACGTCAACCCCTTTTCAACTCATCAGGACGTAAGGCTTAGCTTAACAACCACATCCAGCTCCCTCTAGTAGAAACCAGTCGGCATTCAGAGGTTTGTGTCTCGACTCTGCAGGTTTTAACTGGTGCAGCAGGAAACCTTAAAGTGTGTGTTTGTGCATGAAGTGTATCAGAAAGCCGGAGCTGCTCATCTCCGCATGTGATGACAGGTTCCTGCCGTCGACCAAAACAGAGATCTGTCTCTCTCATGACAGGAGAGGGCTACCCTCCCATGCTCGTAGCTGTCGTTAACATGAAAGCATCCAGCTCGTTGACTGGCGTGTCTGTCTGCAGGCGGGCTTTTATAAACACACTCGCACACCTTAATTACTCCTCTTTTGCTTGCAAAAGTAAACCTTTTAACTAATAGTCACTCAGAGCTGATGAAATGGCTCAGTGAGTGTTTTAAGTGAGCCACTTCAACATCTGAGTCTCTGGGGCCCCCTGCAGCCGGGCTACTGTTCAACTGAGATGAATTACAGCCAGAGAGGAAGACACCTGTGTGACGGGTCGACCCGGAGAGGTGAATGCACTACTTTCTTATAGCTGAGCACCAGCTGTTGGCTTGCCCGTTTCTCATTCTCTGCTATTGGCTCAGGTGGTTCTGTCTTTTCACATTAGTGAAATCAGATCACTTGTCATCACCAATCTATAAGCTGTTCATCGACCCTGCTGACCCCGTAACTATCTGACATAAATTTCAAACTAAGCCAGGGCCGTTGATTCTAACTGTCTGGAAGTCACAGACCTGAATGATAATTCATATTTTTTTATCTGTTAGCTATGACTCCGATTAGGTTGTAATTAACAAATCATACGGTCAACAGCCATGCTAGCTGCTCTATGAGGCTGTACTTACACACAGCATTACAATGACAATGCTACCTTTCCTGGTGCTGTGTACCACAAATGTCAACATGCTGGTGGTGCTAGAGTAAAAGTCTGGGGATCACCAAAGTCAATTGGAATAATCCTTGACATACCATGAATTTCTGTACAAAATGTCATGGAAATCCATCCAATAGTTGTTGAGATATTTCAGTCTGAACCAAAGTGGTTTACCAACCAACCGACAGACCGACATTGGTAGCCACTAGCATGGCTAAAAATCACAAATTCTCCTGAAGGTGGATTCCTAAACATTTTGGGATACTCTGTCTTTCTGGCGGGACACTTGTGTGTTATGGCAGATTGGCTCAAAGTCTGCCCCTTCTTGTAAACAAGTGCTTATTGTCCTTATTTGGCAGGGTTAATTACAGAGGGCAAGAGACGGTGACTGAAAGAAGTTAGAGCTATGACTTTACGCTATGAGCCCTATGGTTCTGTTTATTCACTGCCCTGTATTTACACTGAAAACAAGCCTGTGACCCTTTACTGTAGCAGTGGATTCTTATATAACTGTGTGGTCATTTCCCCACCATGTTTCTGGGGTGTACTCACTCACAGATGCAAATATAAGCGAGTGGTTAATGCAAGCCAAATGTTTGCTGCCGTCCTCTTGTGTTGGCACACTTTTAATACTTGCATTTTTCTTTGTCTTTTATGCTGGACATGCAGCTGGATGGAACCGTAGATCTGGACGAGAGACGCCTCATCCGTTCAGCCATTCGGGAGTTGAGGAGGAGGGAGATCGAGGACATGGAGGCCGCGCTGGCCAGCAAGAGATTTCGACCCACACGCCTCAAACAGCAGGAGGACAAGGAGAACCAGCACAGGTAACGCCACACACACACGCGCACACACAGATATTTCCTGATGACAAACTGCACCAGTGCAGGTGAACTGGAGATGCTGAGAAAACAGTCATAAACCCAGATGCAGCATTCCTCAACTCCAGTGAGAAAAGGCAAAAGTCTGGAAAAGTCACGTCGGAAATCATAGGGGAAAGAAAAATGCAACCACAGTAAATTCTCCATTTTCCATCGTGTCTGCACATTTCACAGTAAATGCTTTCACTTTTTAAAAGTTTGTCCTTATGTCAGATAAACCTGTCAGCATTTTAGTCACAACAGTCAGATGTCAGAGTATTTGTTTGTCTTTAGTGGCCTATTGAGATCAGTTCAATAAAACATAAGCATAATATAAATAATAATAATAAAACATAATATCCCAGCACCTGTCATTCAGCTGAGGAATATGGATAAACTGAAACTCAGCTCTAATGCCACCTTTTCTCATTTTGTCAATAAACAAGTTTTTGTGGGCAAACTCAATGAGAAACAGGACAAACAGGTTTTAGGTATTGAAGAAGATCAACTTGTTGTTACTGTTAACATTGTTTTACATGTTTTTAAAGAAGCTTATAGGAATATAAATCATCATTAAACCTAATGTTACTTTTATTAAAAATGTTAGATACAGATACTTAAATATGTTTATGGGTGATGTATGTGATCCTTTTCTGACAAACTTGAGCAAACCTGTCACAAGAAGAGATTAGAGAAGCTGCTGCATGCACCTTTTTATCTCCTTTTTCACATTGCATCTGACAACAAAATCTGACAAATGTATGAAAAATTAAAGCTTGATGATGAAAGGATAAAATTTAATCGTGAGCTCTGCAGATCAAGATGGGCAGGAGTGTTGTTAGATGTGTTAGTTGATGCCTGTTAATGTCTGGACTGGAGCATAGCAAAGAGGATACTGCGGCTGCTGCTTCTGCTGCCGTTCTCTTTTTCTGTCACAATAAAGACCAGTGGCCGGTCAGGCCTTATCAATTCCATTCAAGGCAAGGCAAGGCAAGTTTATTTATATAGCACCTTTCATACACGGATGCAATTCAAAGTGCTGTACAGAGAAAAGGACAAAAAAAGCAATAGTTCACCGCAAGACTTGGGTTACACTAACATTGAAGCTGCTGTAGCAAACGCACACACGTGTTAAAATACACATATGTACATACCTACACACACAAAACCCATCTGAAAGTTGCATTTTTAATCCAGTGCCTCTCAGTGGTGGAATGTATAATATTCCTCTCCACTCTCAATTTGGCAAGTGTTTCCTCTGATGGGTTTTCTCCCGGCCATGAAATGTGCGTGTTATCTTGGAATTGTCTTCTGCTGCCTTTCACATGCGCAGAGAGGCCGGAGTCAGTGAAGCCCACGATTTGTATTTTGTTATTTTAAGATACTATCATTTTCAGTTTGTCACTTGCTGCATGAGCACAAGTTGATGTTCAGTCATAATGACCGCCATTATAACCATTTCACCGTCTCTCTTAGGTCTGAATCCAGCGACAACTTGGACGTCCTGTCACAAAAACTGCAATCAATCCAGGACATCGATGAGCTCACGAAAATGGTGAATATTAACGGGAAAAAAATCATGAAATATGGTGACACAGCATACTTGCTCTGTGTGTACTGAGATTTTGTATATGTGTGTTTGTGCGAAGCTCCGTGCTGCCAGCGAGTACGAGGAGAGGAAGATGATCAGAGCAGCCATCCGACAAATCCGAGATGATCAGCAGCAAGGTGCGTCCAGCTGTTTGATTAAATGTCAAGCTGCGTCTCTATATCTGTTTAAATATGATGCCACTGGTCTGGTTAAGATGAAACTTAGGAAAATGCATCTTTTCACTGATGAGAAGAAAATGTGTAAACTCAAATTTGGCACCGGTTGTTTGATTATAACAAAACATTTAAGGATGATGCGTTTCCTTACTGTGATCTGACTGATTAGTCTGAAGAGACTAAAGGTCAGATTTTGAAAGGCCATAATTATGTTCTAATTGACAGAAAACTTGTGACACATGTCGATTAGTCCTTGCAAAAGCCATGTATTTGTTAAATTAGGACACCGTAAGCCAAAACCAAAAATATTGTTAGCATGATGTGATGTTCTAGACACCGCTGCTCCAATCTTGAAATTATGTATTTTGGCTCCAAATTCTAGCAGTTGTTAAAAATAAATTACAGGTAAAAACTCCTTTAACTGCCAGTTTAATTTAAATTGACTGCATCTTAATCATTCTTTAAGAAAATCAAAGGCTTACATATTGTTATGCATAATTAATGTGGGAGAGATAGCGGTCTGCCTGTGGTCGCCATAGTTACGAGGCAGATCTACCTTTGATGATGGATCAGATAGTGGATTCCTGTCATTCCTTAGTGCTGTCTGGTCTGTGTGAGGCCCCTGTCACTCTGAAAGACTGCCCAGCCTCCTCCTGCGGGGCCTCGTCAGGACCCCTCAGATAATCTCGTCCTTTGTCACCTCAGCTTGTATCAGGACGGTGTTTTACTCTTCCTCTAATTTCACCAGTAACCAGAAGTTTGACATCATGTGGGATAGTAATGGTAACTGTACTTCACTTATATGGCGCTTTTCAACCTTAACGGTTCCCAAAGCTCTTTACAGATTCGTTGATTCACACACCAATGGCGACCAAGATGCCATGCAAGGTGTCCTGCCCAAGGATAGTGATTCATGTGAATAGTGAGTCATCTGCTTCATTGTGTGTGTGTGTGTGTGTGTGTGTGTGTGTGTGTGTGTGTGTGTGTGTGTGTGTGTGTGT
>JAVQJL010075410.1:0-11433 GCA_036024295.1 Nannoperca obscura | reverse complement strand
TTCCCCCCCCCCCCCCCCCCCCCCCGTCTTTTCATCTTTCAGGGTCTGTCCATGAAGACCAACTACCAGTCGGCATACTCCCAGATGGACAACTTCTTCTCCTACAACGTGGCGGCTTTGGCCTCCATGACCAACCAGCAGCTGGAGGTAAGTAATGAGCTCCACATGCCCCTCTCCAGCCTCGCACCCACCGACCCCCACCCCACGGCACGGCGCCCCACATTCCTCAGACCCCACCGCTAATTGTGACAACAGTCTAGTAGCCGACGTGCCCGGCTCTGGCGCGCTCCTCCACGGTTCGTAATGCTCCATGCCTGGGGCAGCAGCTATTTATACACAGTGGCACACTGGCAGAGAGGACAGTCGTGTTTTTCAATTAGGAAGTCAAATGAGCAGACAGACTCTTTTATAAACTCAAGAACTCAGTAAGTGATGCATCCTCCTGTAAAGGAAATCACGTCAACATGTTTTGGAGCTTACAATCATCAAACATACCGACGGCGCTAAAGCTACCACCATATTAGCTGCGTACAAAGTGTTAATTACATTTACTTGGAGTCGTGTTTCCCGCCACCCAATGAATGTAAATCTTCACCAACTCGTGTGAAAATGATTTCAAGTTGCCTGTCTGTCATTTGTTGCCAGGCAGACTTGATCTTTTTTGAAATATTTTGAGGAGTAAATATGCGCACCATGAAAACAAAACGATGAGCCAAAAGAATTCCTGTAGATGACAAATGAGGAAATAGAAACTCACCTGATTTTCTTTTCATGTCTCCTTCATTTGTCTTCAGGACCTTATTAACCAGGGACGACATAAGATCATTGAAGCAACAAACGCACTGAAGTCTTTATCACGGGAGCCACTGGAAGATACTATCGCCAGAGTGGTGAGTGTCCGAGCTTCTAAATAAGTCAAGAAGTGCTTTGAATGAAATCACTGTTCTGTCGCTAGACTGCACCACGATGCAAGTGAGAGTTGTTCCAGGCGGTGATGGTGGTCGAGGTTGACGCGTGTGGGCTGTCCTCTCTCTTTCTCGCCGTCCACAGTGGAAGGAGAACCCGTCGCTCACGGAGAACCAGGTCCAGTCTATGGCTCTGGGTCGACAGGCCAGTGTGGAGCTGGAGATCAAGCGCAGGGAAGCCGTGTACAGGGACGTCCTCACCAAGCAGCAGACGGTAAGAACTGCTCTGTTACCACACGTTGGCTGTTTTATTACAAAACCTAAATTGTAGCAGGTAGAACTGGTCCATAATGACCCAATCTATTGTCACAATACTTGCTAATGACAATATTTTTTGGAAGATTACGCGTTAGAGCATTTAAATTAATGAACATTAGTAATGGGAACATCAGGACCAAGCAGTATATGTTCGCTCAGTCTTCGGGAACAGTCGGTTCAAAAAGTAGCATCACCTAAATGTAATGCGGTCTGTCAGATCAAGAAAGGGCAAATTTGATTCATATTATCAACTTAAATCTTGCTAATGTCTAGTTGCACTTCACAGCTTTGCATTGCCTACTATCTGTGTTTTCTGTCTTAAGCTATAAAAGCATGACGCTCAGTTCGACCCCTTACAAGCTCTCATTTAACCTTGTTAAGTAGGATCACTACAGAAATGTTGTATGGGACTGGGAGGAAATCTGGTTTGTGAACTGCTGCATGTAAATTTAGGTTCAATAGTATCCGTGTTATTGCAGTGCATTTAATCGTGTCTTTAATTCTCTACTTTACCTGATTTAGTCCAAAAAACAGTTTTTTGTGTGCATAGCATTTGCTCTCTTATTCAATAAGCCATAACGTGATAGCTTGGTGATGAATCTCTGTGATATTTGACCAGTTTTCAGTTGCTATAGTTTTGATTTTCTTGTCTGTTATCTCCACATGAGCTGTGGAGAGTGGGCTCCTGGTTGTCCTGCTGGTTCTTATTTAACTATAGTAGAGATTTTGTAGTTATTTTAACTGTTTCTCTGTGTTTGTGTCTGCACAGCTGATGATGTTCGTGCAGAAGCTGGTCACCAACCGGAAGGTGCAGGAGCAGCAGCTGGCCATGGCTAACCAGGCCAACTACCTGAACCAGCTGGCGCTGCAGAACGGCATGATGGGAGGCAGCGGGCTCAGCCAGATGGACCTGCTGGGGATTTACCAGCAGCTCCACGGCATAGGCCCCCATCAAGGCATGGGCAAGAATCCTGGGCCCTCCAAGGGCCTGTAGGTTAGCGATTCACCGCGACCCCACTCAGCAAGCCAGCTCCCAGTGGCCCAGTTCAAGCGAGGCCCAGTTCTCTGTAACAAACGCACTGTGAGACCGCTCAGAGCTCAAAGCAAACTGATGCACCAAGCAGAGGGTGGAGTAGTTTTGAGACTAGGCTGCTGTCCACTGGGACCTCAAGTGGGATAAACTCTCAGCTCTTTATTCTGTAGTTCACTGAGAGAAGGTGGCATATAATGTATAAATGACTGTGTGAAAGGAGTCTATTAGAAAAAAAAAATGTATATACCGCCTTAATGTTATTCAAGTTCTATATCTTCATTTTTCATGTATTTAATGACAAACACGTTTCACCCCCAATGCTTTTAAGCATTGTATTGTTTTCCCCTTAAAAGAGGGTTTCCTTTATTATTTAAACTCAGTTTTTTATACAGTTTTAAATGCCTAACTAAACCCGAGTGGGACCAGTGTTGTTGGTGACGGGACTCTATGATGTAAAGCTCTACACGATGATTAGCCCCAGTAGATTCCTTCACCAATATCTAGCAAAGCAGACAGCTGATGGTGCTGCAAAGTCCTGCTCTTTTTGGGAGATAGAAGAAATTGATAAGTCAACAAAAACAGAAAAGAAAAAAATCAAAAATATTATGGCCTTATATTCGTTTCCTAAAAAAAAAGCTCTGTAAAGTTCCGAGATTTGAGATTTGTTGAGAATCTTTTCTATTATGCTTTTAAGTGTTTACATTAGCTGTCGCTGAACATGGTAATGGAATGCTTGTGTTGTTCAAAACTGCCTGCCGGTTCCTATGACCTTTTTGTAACATCATCCTCATTGTCATGTGTTGTCTAGCATAGCGCCGTGCGTCTTGTTTATTGTTTATGTTCCACTTGTGTTGATCCCAAGCTTGGGTGAGCGACTGGGTCTCACAGAGCAACAAGCAGTTCAGCCGGGCATCGCAGGGCCCAAAACGTTTCCCTTTACTTGTCTGTTAGAGTCTGAAATGTGTTTCACGGCGGATTGGATAGAAAGAGTAAAGACTGGAAATCTTATTATGTCTGGCTGATTGTTTCCCCT
Source organism: Nannoperca obscura (assembly GCA_036024295.1). Lineage (NCBI taxonomy): Eukaryota > Metazoa > Chordata > Actinopteri > Centrarchiformes > Percichthyidae > Nannoperca > Nannoperca obscura. The sequence goes on along the minus strand of JAVQJL010075410.1, from coordinate 8,144 downwards.
GCTTTGTGAGAAATGCCTTCTGGACACTGTAGTCTAACCAGACAGGCCCCCAGACTACCTGTATTCTACTTTGGCACATTTTTGCTTCTAACTGCTTAAACTGGTGTAGCTGTTAAACCATGAGAAATATGTACATTTCTCACACAGAGACCCGTTGTCTCTAGTTGGCTCCTGTGTTTGCACAAGGTGTATTTCATAAATGTAGAGAAACTTTTTTTTTTGCCCTCCTCTAAGAATGTTCTTATGTTAGCAAATACACCAACATTATTTGCCATGAATTTGATCTTATCTTGATAAGTATTTAATATAACATTTAATAAAGTGACCAAAAGGATGAGCAACTCCTGTGTTCGAGTCATTTGTTGTTCGTTTCAGGAATGTAATACTGACCAGTGACTTACAGTCCATTCCTCTGCGCTGACTGAATTTATATGGGGGGATGTTGGTAGATTTGGTCATTCTGGTTAGCTTCTTTTCTTGAGGATCTGCACAGCAAAATTAAAACGTTCAGTGCCCTAAATGCACTCAGCCAGTAGCCAGTTAGCCTAGCTTAGCACAAAGACCAGAAACCGTGAAACTGCTAGTCTGGCTCTGTCCACAAAATCTTTCTGGTTTGCCAGGCAAAGTCGCTGTCCCTGTAAAACCCCATCTTAGCCTAGGCTAGCTGTGCCCCCCCCTGCTTACAGTCTTTATGCTAAGCTAAGCTAACCACAGAGCTATTTCTTCAGCAGTTGGAAAGCAGATAGCCGATACATCCTGTTGCAGTGTCCCTGTATTTCACAGCCACGGCACTAAGTGCCTTTTGTCCCACTCTCTTCTCCCTTCAATCTTTCATCTATTTTTCCCTCTCCCTGTATTGTTTTCATTTCTCAGTCTGCCAGGGTTTTCCCCTGCATGTCTTTGACTTTTCCATTCCCTCCCCCCCAGGGGAGCTCGCTCTCACAGCTTACAGATATCTGCCAGTGGAGCAACATTACAACTATTGCAGATGTTGAAATGTTGATCCCATCCCCTCTCAGCCCCAGATTACCACCACTCCAGGTTTGCAGCACATCCCCACTGGTTCTCTGTGCAGCAGGCAGCTGTTTCTGTCTATTGACTACACTATAATGGAGTCTGTGAGGCCCCTGCAATGAACAGCCAATCACTGCTCTAAGTCTATGCTGATGTGTAAAACCAATTAGGAGTTGGGATCCAGTTGCATAAGGAATCTGATTTTGTACGGTGGATGTAGGCGGACTAAGACCTTGTGGAGACAGAAAGGGCCTGTGCACATTACTTGGTAAAGGGTTTATGAAGGCAAATTGGCTTGGGATTGTATCAGTGCTCTCCTCTGGGGGGGGGGGAGATCTGCTGTATCCCTGTTGACAGCAGGACAAAATACCACTGCTTTTAAAGTTATTTCAATTGAGGTATTTTAATAATGAGTGTACTGCCTAATAATGGTCTTTCAGTGCTGTTATCTTACATCAGCAAAGCCCGAATCTACTATTTAATGTAAGATATTTCTATTCATTATCAGGTGAAAACCACAAATGTCAACCGTGGTGGCCCATGAGGACAATTACAGTCAAAGTCATTAGAATTTGTCTTACGGGGACCACAAATGTCTGTACACGCTTTCACAGCAATCCATCCAACAGTTGTTGCAAGCATAGCTGAAAATAAAAGGAGAAAAAAAAAGCAAGATTCACATAGATTCTATATCTGGTTTTAATTGGTACATCTGACTTTTATCCAAGCAAATAGTCTCAATGAATTTTCAATAGCAGGACAATTTTATTGCCATGTTCTTTTTTTTTTTTTTTCTTTTTGTAATTTCAGTAGAATCTACAGTCCATATAACTTCAAGTTCATTACAAAATAAAGTCTTTGCAATAAATAAATATATAGATTTACATTTATACTTTATATGTAGAAAATAAATATATTGTACATCTCATAAATAGGATCACCCATATGTACACCTCAGCTGCTTGCATTTTTAATAATGTTCCTGACGCTCTGAACATTACAAGTCACCATACTTTCCAAAAAACCCCATCACTTAGTCTTTACAACCACAGTCAGAGAAGTGCTTTTGTCCCGAGCTTAATCGCTTGTTTTGCATACAATTCCTGCAAGACGCTGCTTGATATTTTATTAAAATGTGATGAATGAGATCGTTAGACTGATGATTACATGGGAGCCTACAGCTGGGACTGGGGATGTGCAGTAAGTGCTCTTTCATCTATCACACGTTCATCTTGGAGATTTTATTACCCTCTTTCATCTTAGATTTGTTTTTGTAGACAACTTCTCAAACTCCAGTTCTGCCTCACAGACATTCTCCTTACAGACTCTTTAGTACCAGACTATCCCTACCTGTCACTTAACATGCATGCAGCACAGTTTGTGTATTTCTGACCCGTCTTCTTCTTCTATCTCTGAGTATGTGGAATGTGCCCTTTCTTACATTTACCATGACGCGTATGGTGCGTGACAAATGCGCATTGTCACATCTGCAGAGCTTTCTGTAACTTGGAGCTCCTAAAAGTCTCTTCTTGGTGTCCTCATGGTCGACCATTCTTTTTTTTTTTCCTGCACCAGCTTAGTGCTACGCAAAACCGCCAAGTGCCACAACTCCACTCGTTGCTTCGGTATCAAGGCGTTTACGCCTAAAAAGTGGTTATTGAGAAAACACGGCACCTGATTTGATCGTCCTGATTGGCCCACAGCTGGGCAGTCATGTGGGCCTCCTCCGATCATGTCCGCAGTGGTTTTACAAGATAAATTTCCCTCCTCTTCCGAGGACACGAGTGCGCTGCAGAGGCAAAGAAGTGACATCCAGGAACATGCACAATGTTTTTGTCAGTGCAAGTACATGCTTGGCAGAGAGCTGAGGCGCAAAAACATAGTGACCTCAGGGGGAGTTGAGGGTAAACAGTTCTGTACCAGGTCCAAAATATCCACCTCTCTCCTCTGTTCCTCTGAAAGTAACCAGTTCTCCAAGTGTAAGCACTGGTCAGCTGTACTGGAATAAGTCCCTGTATGCCTGAGGGATCTTTTCAATCTCCACCGGCCTGGGTAAGAAGTGGGTGAGCTTCTGGTGTTTTTTAGTCCTGCCGCCCTCCCTGGGCGAGCCGTCCTTGTTTAAGGCCACGTAGTAGAAGCGTCCCGTGTCGTTGTGCTTGTACAGAGTTGAAGCGTAGGTGTTGTACCAGTTCTCCTCAAACTGCTCTCTGAACACGCATTCGGCTGTCAGCTTCTTCTGCCGGAGAGAAAACAACAAATTAGTCCTGCTGGCGCGCACTGAGTGAGATAGGAAGACGATTTGCAACAAGAGAGACAAAAAAAATACAACTGAGATGGAGATGGATGATGCCACTTTGCATGCAGATTCCAACCTTCCTGATGCTCCTGAGTTTATGTACTCCACTAACTACTTTCGACTGCCTATGAAAGCTGAAGTGAACCAGTTGAAACTCATTTAGGCAGGTGCTCGTTATCTCAAAGGAGGGGAAGTCATTAGGAGTGGCTTTTCCCTTTACGCCCCGCACTCATTCCTCAGACCCGTTAACCTCTCGTTGTGCGTGGAGAATTAGTTCCCTCCGTGTGACGCAAGAAGAACAGCGAGCAGGCGTAGAACCTTCCCTTTGCACACACACGCACACACACACACACACGGCAGCTCCCAAAGCTTCCGTCTTCGCTGACAGTGCAGCATGAGCGATGGCTGCGGGGTTCAGCAGGTGAGGGTGTGCTGGCTGAGCGACTGTGTGAGAACAATAAGAACTGCTCTCCGGCCAACACCCGTCAGTCACTCAGCAGCGGCTCTGCTGCTCTGCAAGACCCTTCGAACCTCAGCCAATTCAGGGGTGTCACACAGGACACGGGGCCCCGAAATGAACCCCTTTCGAGGGTATCCCAAAAAGTCACTATCTCCCATTCTCCCTCCTGACACTTTTTTTTTTAGAGAGGGCGTGGCTTCTCTACACAGCAATCAGTCAATCTCTCCTAATAACACATGTTCTAGTTCGAGCTAGTGTTTGTGCAGGAGTCTCGGGGGGTTTTTTCTACTCCAGCAGCAATTTTGTTGATGGGCTGTCAGGCTCTGCTTGGCTGCGGCTGTGTGGTGAAGCTGTTGTCTGTAAACACAGCCCAGAGGACACATGACTGGGCCAGCTCCATCCTAATACACGCAGGCGCACGCACACACACACACACACACACACACACACACACAAACCTCATCGCATCAAAAGCTCGTCAAGGTCTGCTGATTGCGGGATGGAAGCGCCCTTCTACCTGCTACCCCCACCCTCTCCACCTCCTGGCCTCTCAGCCTCAGACAGACATGTCTACATCGCTCCGTCTGTCAGTCAGGTGACTCAGTTAGGTGTGCAATTACCCCCACCCATCCCCCCCCCCCAAATCACTGCCTCCCGCCATCGCCCACCCGCTCCCCCAGGGTCAAAGCTTCAGGATGCCAGACTCTGATAACACGCAGTAACAATATCTGCATTTTCAACATAATGGCCGTGCTTTAAAGTAGCCTCTGTTTGAAATGTTCAGAGCCAGGGGGGAGTCTGAGACCTGAGAGGCCCTCAGGTAATGCCCTGGGACACCTGATACAGGTAACCCTCACATACTTCCCCTTCATTGTCTTTATCTTTTCCTTTTCCTCTCTCTCTCTCTCGGTCTCCCGATACCAACCACACGTGAGACAAAGTAAGCCAGGATGAAAAGAAAGAACAACTAAATGTTCTCTTGGTACTACATTTACCTTGGAAAAGCACAAGATATTTCTTCTATAGTTAACACTGCAGTCCAGCTGTGCAAAGAGAGGTAATCTCCACCAAATTCATCCAGAGTGACTCCAAACGTTCCCGTCTCCACTTTGGGAAAATATGTAAATATGTCTGCACATCTCAGAACTAAATGAGGAGGTTGGTTTTGCTCCTTAAAGCTGCAGAATCTGCTTTTCCCTGAGTTCCTTTCATGTAGAAAGACCCCCCCCCCCCCCCTTTTTCTTTGTGGTCAAAAAGTCATCATCATTTATTGGATCGACTGTCTTTATTAATTTTAATTTGGATTTCAAGATGCTGAAGGAGAGTGTGAAACTGCATTCTTGTTTTATTCCACTGACGTTTTCCCATCTGTCACATACAGGAATGCTGATAGCTTAGTTTCTGACTTACATTATAAGACCTTCTGAGAAGAATTAGAAAAATTGTGTTTTCTGTAAAACAAGTCACCAGAGATGTCGTGAATGAGACAACCCTGGGCTGCACGGCGAGTGCGAGGTTGTGAATGAAAGGAGGGTTGTTGTTGTTTTTTTCTTTTCTTTTGACTCACCGACCCATAGAGCTCTCCTTTCTCATTCATGCCCAGGTAGAGGCCGGCGTCCACCCCTCTGATGCTGACCAGGCCCACTGCCAGACTGATGAACTCCAGTATGCCTGAGGTCAAACAAAGCACAAAAACTGTCAGAACACACAGCAACAAGCGACGTCCGTGTATGTGACGGCAGACCAGGCTGCTGGATTTGCTCTGTAAATTGGCCGTTGTCATCTTGTGTCCCCCAGTGCCCCTTTTTAGTCACTGTAGTCACATATTTAGTCACTTTTTAGTCGCATTCCTATATGTTCAAAGAAAAAGAAAAAGCATCTTCCTGCATTTCCATTCTACAATTGGAAAGTTGCAGTTTTATGGCCACTAAATAACCTATTTTGTCATTGATTACAGCAAGAAAGACAAATGCATGGACTGGATGAGAACATTGGTTTTCTAGCTTACCTTTTTAGTCCTGTCTAAAGAACATACACGGCTCATTTAACCACAATAGGTCGTGGTGGTGTTCATTCTGTCTTTGGGACTTCCCGGGCTCACTTTTACGAAGCTGAGATGTGGGTACGTTATTTAGTGGGCTGCTGACTCACGGGAAGTTACAGTAAAGTGAACTTGTGCTTCAAAGGGCAGGGGAACGAGCGGTAAAATGAAAAGCTGTTGTGAGGCAGAGGTTAGTCAGAGAGGATCCAGCTGGCTGTTGCCGACTGGCAGAGGCCAGCTTACAGCCACCTGGTCCCCATCTCGCCGACCTCATCTGATGCCAGAGGATGACAGAGAACATCCCTCTAATTTCTTTTTTCTTTTGCGGGGTGAAGAGCGTGTTTCATATCCCTCTAATCAAAGCCACGTCTTCCTTGCGGCTCTGACAAAGACCTCGCGTTAAGTGAACCCAGAAACAAACACGCGGACCACCCACCCCTGTAAAGTCTGAACAACTAAACCGTCCCTGAATTCCGGTCACGCTTTAATTCAGGGTTATTCCGTTTGTTCGAGACGGCCCGCACCTGTGCGACGGCCGCGCGGATACTCACGCGAGACTCGCCCCCTGACCTCATTTGTTTATCTGCGTCGCACCTCGCTCGTTTCCGTTAACGGTAACCAAAATCTTCACAACTGCACGCGCTGCTTGTTTGCGGCTACGGGGAGAGACACCTGCCCCCCCCCCCCACACACACACACACGCGCAGCGGGGATTGCCGGAGAAAGGTGTGCGCCTCTGCTCTCCTGAGCGCCAGGTGACGGTGACGCACGGACTCTATTCACCGGGGGACGTGCGCCAGGAAAAAAAGCCTCTTAATTAAACTCACTTCACCCGCTTTTGGAGTGACAGCACTGCAAATGATTTAAATGAAGATATGTCACTATATGGCAGTGACCTCTTAAATAGCTGAAAAACTGAAATTGCATTTTGTAAGTGACCTTTTGCAGGAGATAATCGCTTCTAGACCTCTTTGTCATCTTTGTGTAGCCTATAATACGTCGTCGATGGCCTGTGTCTGTCAAGAGATATATATCTTCGATATTTCACATTTGTCGGGTAATACAAAAAAAAAGAAAAGTGAAATGCCAAAGAAACGCCCTCACCAAATCTGCTGTGGTCCTGCCTTGTCCCGTGCACGGTCCCATTGGGGAATATCTCCAGCTGAAAGCCGGTCCTGCAGTAGAGCTGCCGCCGCCTCAGGATCCCTTTGAGGTGCCCGAAATCCGTCGGTGACCCCCGCTGCAGCCTCCCTTCAATCTGCCCCAGCCGCTCATTCAAGCCCACTGGAGACTCCGGTAAGGGCATATTCCCGAGTGCAGGAAAGCTTTGTAAATCCAAGTCGACTGTCCCCAGAAAACTCCCGACCTCTCCCATTGTGTGCACAGCTGTCAAATTAAGCGAAAGCATTTAAAAAACGTAGGGTGACCGAAAGAGGGGGGGAAAAGTTTAGACAAGTCCGGTCCATGCACGCACAAAGCGGACCCAGCGCGCCGTGCTCCTCCAAATCAGCGGGCGTCCTCTCGGTTTATTGATCGTGCTTTGCTATAATCATCAGTTTGATATCTCTGTTTATCAGATGGAGAGACTCTATTATATACATACTCCCCACGCATTCTCACATTGGATATTCAAACACAAGCCACGCCTGGCTGGCATCCCTTCTTACGCGCATCAGTTTCCTTGCTGAATGTGAACTTTCAGTCCAACTTTTAGCCGCCGTCTAATACGCGCGTGTGTCACTGCTCTCTTAGTAAAGCGCCTGTCTTCCGACCAAGCAAATCCGAGTCCAGAAGTATCTCCTCAGAGCTCCCGCGCTGCCGCATGCGGTCCGAGGCTGTCTGATAAAACCGCATCGCCTACCCAGGGACAGGATCCCCTGGCAACAGTCTGTAGTGCATTCAAATGCGACACGGATGCAGAAGCAAAGATCATCATTGTTCAAAAAACCAAGCCACATCTATCATAAACTGTAACAACCACTCCACCACAAAGGCAATCCATACTTTTTTGGGGGGGTCAAAAAGAAAAGAAAAGGAAAACCGCAAAGCACCAGGCGAACGTGTCTCCTACAAGATTACCAAAGTAACCCGTGCGTAATCTCAGAGCAACCCGACCTCCTGCACAAGTCTCACTGCCAACCACTGCAGTCGGGACGTTTTCACCAGAGCGTTTTCTCCACCTCCTCGTTGGAAGCAGGTGCCTCCTCGCCCCTCTGCACAACGTTTGCAAAGTGCTCCAGCAAACCAGCAGCTCAACCACTTGTACCACTTGTACCACTGGCAAGGAAGGGGGGGGGGGGGGGGGGGGGAGAACCAAATGCTGATTACGTTTA